>JAVJAQ010004151.1:0-57500 GCA_032362365.1 Zygogramma bicolorata | reverse complement strand
GGCAGCAGGAGGAAAATTAAGTTCAATGGGTGATTTCTGGTTGATTGAGATTATATTTTTCAAAGGGAAATTCTTCTGAAGTGACGAGAATTTCGATATTATCAGAAGAATGTTAGAACGATACAATCAAATAGTCATGAGGATACCATTTAGAAGGAAAATTTTCACAAATAAGTCCGAAACTTGACTAGTTTAGTTCTATATACCCATGATATATATAGAAATAAGCAAATTTTCACATCTTCCTGACTTTTCAATAATATTCAATTTGAAATGATCAACTTTGTCACTTTTTCAAGCAAACGAAAAAACTCTATTTTTTCACCACCCTGTATTGAAATAACGGAAATAAGGCTGAAATATGGAAAGACTCCAAGTATCACCTATCTCCAAATCAAATTTCGATATAGTTTTTCTTAACTGGAAGATATCAACATTTTTAGAGGTCATGATTTCCGAAAAATAGAATTGATATGAATATTTTGAAAACGTTAACAGAATGGTATAGGGAAATATAATAATGATGAAAATATTCTGGGTCTTCCATTTGAGGAATCAAAGTTGCTTGTACTCTCTAATAGGAGCGGCAACACTGCGTTGTCGAAAATATTTTAATTGGGCAGAAAATGGCCGAATATGCCAATTAAATTTTTTAAGGAATCCGATGTCTGGTTCACCACAAACGTGAATCACCCTATATAACGTTATTTAGGCTATCTTTCAAATGATTCTCGAAACAATATGACATCAATGGTATATTCCATGTTCTTATTATTGAAAGTAATACTACGAAACCTAAAAATGATAAATTTTCATTTTTTGAAGAAAACTCTTATTTAGCGATACCATGAGAGTAACCAGCATGATAATAGCACGATTTCTTAGGACGAGTGGTTTTGTCTATTGCTGGTACGAAGTATGAGTTTGAAGTAATGAATATTAATCTGAGAACATTTGGTCGAGTGGTATTCGCAAAGATTACTTCCTGAGATATTCTCATCTGAATGGACCAGAAGAACAGAATATCAGTTCTCAAGTGAATCAATTTGAGTTTTTCATCTGAATAATGGGAATTTTCAACACTAACATTCAATTGGAAGCATTGTAGGGGGTAGGAACTAACTAGCCGACTTGAATTGAATAGTTTGCTTTCTCACGACAATTTTCGAGATTTACATTAATTATAATCATACACACACGATATTGAATTCCTCAAATATCCATTCAAATATTCAGGGTGATAATCTAACATGAAGAATTCGAAGTAGATTGGTGAAGTGTAGGTAAATCGTTTCTGTAATCATTCAAGTTGTCCCATTTGAATTAGGATCTAGTGTTATGCATCATAGTCACTGTCACCGTTATAATAATAATGTCACATCAATCTCGTGCATTTATGCAGAAGCATATATTTATTTCAATATTCAGTCTGAGTAATATTAGAATATATTCTTTATAATTAAAAATAATGACAACTACATGTTAATTTTATGGCTGTCGTTTGTCAGAATAATATCTCTTTATAGGAAGCGTTTTATCGCGATAATACTGTGTTTCGGTTGCCTAGACTTCAACTTTTCTATCAATTTTTGTCATTGAAGAATATAATCGTTTTAGTATTTTCTTGAAATAACTTACGTTTAATAGATACACTCATTAAAACTTCACGAACGGTTTGCAATTGCTCACCTATTTTTCACGGAAGAAACTTCATATTTTCTTATTTTCTGAGGTTTCCAAGTTGATTTGAAGAGTGCTGCTTTTTACTAAGTTGAGAAAGCACGAACTATGCCTTTTGTCACAAAATAGTAATTTGTTCTACTTGGCAGCAAAGTAGTAGATTGGATGCCGTGGCTGATAGTTCAGTCTGAATTCAGCTAAAGCTGTCAATTAAAACAAAATTTGATAGGAATTAAAGAGTTGGAATAGTTACTCGCTATGGAAATGTATATGTTCGTAGTAATTATAGTTATGGACAGTGATGGCGACATAGAAATACTCATTCCTCCAGACACATATCAAAGTATTATTTTTGCTGCCTAGGCAGGACTCACCGAATTCTTATCATGTGAAAAGTTTTGAAAACCTACAAACTCTATGAGCGGTGGTATTCTCGAACAAAACGGCATTTCATAGTTTAAATTATCTTGGATTTTGAATATAAATTTCTTTGAATCCTTAGATCTTAGAATATCTTCAATATCTCATGCAAAACTTGTGGACTTTAACAATACTTCACTTTATTAATGGAATACCTAGTGGATACCTTTATTACAATTTCTTTCTATTTATTGATGATTAAACTTTCACACATGATCACTCACGGTAGAGATTGATGGAGAGTAAACTCTACCTTAAGCGTTTTATATCATTTCTATATTCAATTCAACCCTAGATAATAACAGTTCACCTTCCAGAAGGTTTTTTCCGCTACTCAGAATATACTTCTATAAATTTTTCAATGATCCAAGTTCTTTGAAATTTTCCTATTAAGAGCTTTACTATATATCTCCTGGCAGGAATATATCATATTCTGGTCATATAATGATTATCTCGAGTTTTTTCTGAAAACGAAAAAAATAACCGATAAAAAACTGAAATCTCTATAAATATTCCTTATTGAAAATCGTTTGAATTCGAAAAAATATAGGTACACACGTTTTGACATAACCATTACAAAATACACTACAGGAGTTTGGCCACCCATCAATCTCTAAAAACCGTTTTATGGTTGGCTGCTTGCTATTGACACAAAGAACAAAAGATCAGCTGTGCCCTTGACTCCTGGTTGAACTGAAGAATATAGGTTGATGATCGTGTGAGAGACATTAAAACCAGTTCGACTTATAACACATATATTTTATGGGACGTTACATGCTTTGCGAAACTAGGTTTCTTTATTTTTTTAAATCCTTTCATGGTTATTTGAACATTATGAAGCATTGGAGCAGTTGTAAACATAACAAATAAAAAAAAATTAATAGAAATAAAACTCAATGAAATAGAATTGAAAATAAAACAGATTGAAAATTTTCTTTCTTCCATTTGGTCGAGTAACGTTTCTCTTTTTATATTATTATTTTTTTACACTACAATTTGGTCTACTCAGTATATTTCATCCAAAATGTCGGTTCACAGATCGATTTTATCATGATTATCTGTTGTATAACAATAATTGTCTCCCTGGTTTCTCTTTCATCTGAGATCGTCAATAATTTTTCTCGAGTATGTTACAGACTCTCATAATAATCCGCACTCATGAGAGCGAATAGATCACAATATTCAGGCCCACTGAAGTAATTTCAAAAGAAGTTTTTCTGAAATCCAGAATCGCTGTACTTCGATGTCAAAATGACCTGACTTTTTGAATCAGTTATTATCTTTGGTCCATTCGAGGCCCCGTGGTGTTCTTTTTTCTGGTTCATATTTCGGGGAAGGTGGAAATCTTGCTCCTAAGTTGGGTTCACTAGGAATTATATGGAAAGTATATTAATTATTTCATCTAACTTGTTATAGCGCATTGAGTATGAGTTTTTCAATGAGTTGTTACAGTGATTCAGCTCTGTTGAAAAGGGCGCCACCTTTTTTTCCTTTATTTCTCTAGCTCTTTTTACGTAATGGCAGATTTTTTCCAACTTCCTGTTTTTCCGGAAATGACATCAACGTTCAATTTCCATATAGTACTCACTATATGTTATTACATGTTCGAAATATACATTGTTTTCTGAATCCAATAATATGACATAGTTGATATTTGAATAATGGTTCGGAAGACGTGGATCTGTCAAGTGGCCTGCAAAATCTCCCGATTTATCCTCTTTAGACCCTTGAAGTGATTTATAGTCCGACATTATCGTGTGGAATATCGTTTCGACTACAACCAGTGATCAGTAATTGCAAATTTTCCTATGAATTAGCTGCATATCCACTTTCGAGTTTCTGTTATAAACTTGTACCATTTTCAATTTTTCTCTTATCAAAACAAGAATATAACAGTTTTTGTTGTGTTATATTTCACAACGTAACCTAACTTCCCTGACAACTCGCTAATACCTATGAAATGGAAATGTAAAAACAAAGGGTGTACCATAATTCTTTGTCACCCGGTATGCAGGAGGGCAGTTGTTTCATGTAAACTGTTGTTTTGTGGGTGATTTGAACGTCGATTGATGACATACACACATCGAAATATCGATGATTTTTTTTGTTTTGTACTCTTTTTACAATGATTTGGGGAAAAAAGGCAAAAACTAGTTCCATGAAACTTCGTTATATCAAGAAAAATTATGTTTTTGAGTAGCTAATTCTTTTTTGAACTCCAAATGAATTGGTGAAATACATTTAATGGTAAGATTACATCAACTCAGAATCGACGATTGAAAAAATGTGTTATTTAATTCAATTCATCTGGTGTGTTGAACAAAACTAGAAAGATACAATAGATTTTTCCACTCATTTTACTATCATATTTGAATGCCATCCTTTCTACCCACAAATCGACATTTTTCATTTTGTATATGGCACCAATAAACTAATAAAGTTTCTCCAAATGTAATAAACGGCTTCCTTGCAAAATCGTATTATTCCTTCACTTACTCCATATCTTCGATATCGGCCTTCACCTCCAACGTAATTTTCTATGGTAATATCCACTTCAGCTGACCGCGTAGAAAAATCCCAATAACATCTCCCTGTTGCTGACATGGCAAACAACCACGCCTCCGATTCTTAGCTCGCCGAAGTAGAAAACCCCACGCAGAAGCTGGAAATGTGCTTTACATCCTCTCCCGTTCATTTACTGGAACTGCAAAAGATAACTCCGATTAATTATTCAGCCAGGAATTTATATTCCCGACAAAAATAGTGACTGCAAGCGTCAGAGAGAATAGAGTGAATTAAACTGTGAAATTGAGCTCAGAGTTCAAGGGCGTAGGTATATTTTTTTTAAGGGGATGTGAATATTAACATTATTCACTTTCAAATTCAGCTGAGGACTTCAAATTTCTATTGTGCAACCTATACTGTAACTGAAGTATTACGATATGCATTTTTTTTTCTTATTTCGATTTTCAACTCGAAATAAGCCTTATTTCGAATTTAATGTCGAAATTAGTAATAATTTCGACTTCAAACTCGAAATTAAGGAACCTTAATTTCGATTTGTAAGTCGAAATTGGCACTAATTTCGAGTTCCAAGTCCAGATCAAGCAAATTTTGACTTTGAAGTCGAAATTTGAAGAAAATATTTCATGTCCGCTTTGAGCTTTCGTAGAATTGTAATAGGCAATATTGGAAACCTTCAGTGTTGAAGTAAAAACTTCCAGAAGAGATTGATTACTGATACCAAATCTGAATGCGCTTCTGGTGGGGGTGTTTTCAATATGATGTTAGTTCTTGAAAAAGTCTCGATAGTTAATAATAACCGTCAGAGTATGATATTTTTTATCTGAAATTATTGACGTAAAAGTTAAACAATATTGTGTGCTGGAGAATATGTGGAATTTTTCCATTCAGTAGAAATTCTGAGGACTGAATGACCGAATGAATATTAAAGTGTCAATTTCAAAAACATGAACTGATCAAATATGCGTCGTGCAACCTTTTGAGAAGTCATTAAAAATTTGTATGATTCGCACCGAAACGATTGATTGAGATTGATTACTGATACCAAATCTGAATGCGCTTCTGGTGGGGGTGTTTTCAATATGATGTTAGTTCTTGCAACCTTTTGAGAAGTCATTAAAAATTTGTATGATTCGCACCGAAACGATTTTCATGCTAATTTGATATTCACTTATATATTTATGGAAAAAAAATCTCCCATACCATATAGGCTGAATAGTGTGGATATTATATTCAATTTTGTTCGGAGACGCTCGAAAGGATATCGTCACTCGTGGCTCTAGTTGTACCACCTGTTTAAAAAACAATCTAGATACTGATTGGTTGTTTTCGCTATCTCCTGAAATATCATCACTTCGATCCATTAGCTTAGGTGTTTTTTCAGTGAAGAGACAACTTACACTAGCCATTGAAATATAATTATCTCGATAAAGCATTGTCTACATAAAATTTGCTATATTATCTTTACAGCAATTTCCCTCATGATATTCGTTTTGTTCGAATATTTTTGACTTTTTATTAGTATTTACATCCCAATTCTTCATTGAATGGAATTTGAAAAAAATTGTAGTCAGTCGAGTTATAATCTGATAGATTATATAGTGAAATAGGCCAGAAAACTCGTTTATGAAATATATTTTAATGACAACTTATTTCGTTATTATGACATGTATCTATTTAAAACAACATTCATTATTATAAACAACTGTTTCAACAATGAGATATGCAAAACATGTTGCTGGATTAAGTTGCGTATTCACCAAAAAAGCGAGCACGAGCGAACAAGAGCGAGCGAGCATTCTGCATCAATAATCGTCTGGTGAGTACCAGCTAGCGAGCGAGCGAACGTTTGCTTGTTCGCGTTCGAAGGCGAGAGGAAGGCGGTACATCAAAGAAAACACTTGTTCGTGCTTGTTCAGTGTGGACAGGATTCAATCGTCAAAAGCGCTTCGATTGCTTGCGTTTTGCTGCATGCTGCAATACTTTTCAGTACATTATTATTATCGGGTTGGTTCATGAACTTGGCCGTACTTGTTTAGATATTTTGAAAATATACATGAGAGAGCTATATGAGTCGCCCGTTGCGAGAAATCTTAAGGTTACAGCAAGTCGTTCTGACGCAGGAATAGCTCTCCTGTAGTTTGTGTCATATTTCATTATTTTTGGTTCCATCAGTTCTAGCAGAGTTTTGAAATCTTCAGGGGACATTCGGCAAAAATTCTGGAACATTCCTGTTTTAAATCTCGCAATAGGCTACTACCACTATAAATATGTCGGTGTTTAAATACAGTTGCTTGCCAAAATCGTTTCTTCTTTTTTTTTTCAATAATGTCAATACAACGAAAGCAGCACTAGCTAACAATAATTTTTCATGGTCAGCCATATTTACCGCGCTCGCACTGCTCGCACAAAGTAGATGGATCAACTCCAAACATGAACATATTCGCTCTGGTATGGACGAGATATCAGTATGTCGAGCAAACACGAGCCAACATGAGCAAACATACACGAATGTTCGCTCGTGCTCGCTTTTTTGGTGAATACGCACCTTTAGATATCGGGTGTTGTACAAACTCTAACATATTCTCGTTATGAAGATTCTTTCAATTTTTACTTATGCTTTGATATTCTCATTTTTTGAAATTGTATTTTTTTCATGTGTGTTCACTGTTAGTTCATAAGTTACTTTATTATTTCATTTTTCCCTGTATCTAGGTGACGCCCAAGTATATTTGTTAAGTTTGATTTATTTTCTCAATTCAATAGTTAGGACTAATGAAAAGGTTTTTTTTCTTCTTAATAGTGAGTTTTGATTCTCACGGTAAACAGTTGAAGTGACATCAACACCACCTAGCACCTAAATTATAGGTTTACATAATTGATTTTTTCGTAGAGGTCAAATATTGAAAGTTGAATATACTTGCATCACAAAAGTTTCTAAACTGATTTGTTCAAAATTTTTTTTACGGTTCACATTCAAAATGTATACGTCGTTTTCAGAATTGATTTATTACGGAAATGAATTCAGAGAGGTCATCCGTGAAAATAAATGAAAAAATGAAAATATTATTACCGATTTTCCTTTTCCATTCTTTAAATAGAGGTATTGATCTCAAATCCCTTATCGTTTGGTTCTCTTAAAAAATGTATGAAAATTTATATATATATATATATATATATATATATATATATATATATATATATATATATATATATATATATATATATATATATATATATATATATATATATATATATATATATATGTTCTTCCTTGTCGAAAAAAGGGCAGCTCCCCAGGCACACGTCAAAAGGGTGGAAAGTTTGTACTGGCCGGGTAGACCGCAATGAAACTGCCAAGATCTAGAAGCCATAAGAATGTTTCTTTCCACGCCAATGAAGCGGGTCGCCTTTCTAAATTTAATTTTCGCCTAAGCTTCATTGGCCGAAGTTATGTTTGTCGTTCTTGCATTCCCAACTTGTTTTGAGCGTAAACACTTTAATTTTGTTGCGGTTTTATATAAATGCAAGCTCGGTTGAATTTGCGCTGCACAATTTTCTTGAACCGTGCGAGATTTTACTTTCTTGTTGTTTATCTTTCCAGATAATCCGACTACGAATCCACAACTAGTAGCTTGTTTATCTTATCCAGCAGAGGAAAAAGTTGTTTATAGAGTTTGTTGCGTCGTCTAGACTTTCCGCCTAGGTCAACGGTTAATACGGTGACCTGACGATGAACTTTGGGGATAATGAGCTCTTCGAATCATATTTCAAGATAAGGGTTCTCCATGTGAGAGGAGTTTGATGTTGACATTGATTTGTGAGAGCTATGAGTAAGTAGGGTTTGATCTGAATAGTCTTACTTCAAATGCAAGATTTCATTCTAGAACCGAGAACACCATGTAAGCAGTGAATCACGAAAATATGTCATCCACCTGTCAGTTATGCTGATAATAAATCCCCGAGAACTATAATGAGAAGATTCATGATACCTATATATTTTTCCAATCCATGTATGGATACTTTCAACTTTCTCTTTTGATACATCAACTTATATCCATCTATATCTATATACACCTCGTAAAATTATTCCACAATTTTGATACCTAATCTCTTAGCGTAATTGGACAGTTTATCGAAATAGATTCGACCTTAGCGAAGTGCTTCAAAAGTTTCTTCAGATTTATTCGCTACTGAAATTTTATTCACTATTTAAAGCTGTAAACTTCCAATCGGCCGAAATGGTTTAGAAGTGGATTGACTAATCAGATGCCGTTCCCAGATTTTTCGGTTGGTAAACCTTTCATCAAGAAAACTGAGTTGATCCAATGGAATAATTTTACATATTGAAGTTTTTTATCTATACTCACATATCTACGTAGACAGGATGATATAAAACTATATGTAAGGACTCTGTGTCTGATTTCAGGATTAAAATGAGCCTTGTTACCTATGAAGATGGGATAAAGAATATCGTCGGGTTATAATATTTCCTTCTGAATAAACAAGCGTTGAAATCAATTATTATTCTACTTTCAAGTTTATTTTACGTATATATGAAATAAATATAATAAATAAAGAATTTAATGAAACTTCCCTAGATGTTTTTTTTTTGATTTTTTATGAACAAAACAGTGACTTAATGTATTTTACATGTTAAGACTGACTTAGTGTATATTGCTTGCAATTTTCCTTCGAAATGATGAACTTATATTGTTTTATTCTACCTATAATAATTCGTGTAGGGTCGAAAGGTAAATGCATAAAAAAGAATTTGCATTGATGAAAAAAGAACGGTTCATTGAACAAATTCAAATCAAAGATCTTCAAAACATTAACTGAATGAAATTGAAATTTTGATTGACTGTTTCAACAATCTTTTTTTTTGGTAACTATCATTTTAAGCGGATTCAGCTGCTGCATCTTGAACAGAAGCTTAACAAGGCAAAGTTTTATACCAGTCACGCAGTGTCGAAGGAATGATATTGCTGTCACAAAGCTGGAGTGGGCCCTTTTTTTTCAAAACTGAAATTGGCAATTGTCTTTGATAGAGCAGTGGAATAATCAAATCTTCAAAGTTTGTTCCTGTCCTTGTACGATTCGAGGCACGTCTGGTGAAACCAATATAAAGTTTTTGAAATTCTGCTTCGAAACTGTACTTATAGTGAAGGATATTTGGAAATTGCTTATCATACTTGAAGCATTCAACTTTCAACCAGTTCACTTTATTTCCCTTCGGGTTTTCTTTTTTGTTAGTTATAGTAAGCTGAATGAGTTTTTTCAAATCGAAAAATTCATTGAATTGCATCTCGCGTGTCTTATTAGGAAAAGTGTGGCGTTTTCTTCCAGCTCTGGCCATTTTTAACACATTCTCATATTCATGAACACTGTAAATATCAACATGACGTTTAGATGTTTCAGTTGAGCTGTGCATGGAGTCCACCCCCATATAAGAATGTCCACTTTCCATAAACTTTTGTTCTATAACACAAAGAGTTGGGTGTGTTCTCACAATATGTAGCAGAAGAGCTGTTATCTGCACATTTCTGTTTTGACCCCCGCATGTGTCGGAAAATATTGCTAAATGTTTTACTTCTGAAGGTAAAGAATTTATGTATAACGATAAGCACGTGCCAATTTCACAGCTTCCACGCTTTCCATTTATTTCAGTCCAAAAATTATAAGAAGCATCGTTTGGTGGAGCAGATTCATGAATTGTAAAATTAAACAAGTTCAGTTTACGGAGATAGTATAGCCAACCAACTTGTGTAGATGGGATTTGGAGTACACGTTGCATATCACATGTTGTCTTCTTCTCCCATTGACTGTTCTTTTCTTTGTGAGTGTTCTTGGTATTTTTCTTCTAATTCTTCTTCATCCACAGCCTTTTGATATTCATTACATGTGCTACATTGATCCGAACTCTTTCGTCTATACATGCGTATTCGCCACTTTCACTTCTATTTTCAAATGCATTCATTATCGGAGTGTTCGAAATACATAAAGTTTTCCAAAAAAATGATTGACAAACTTGATGTCTAGTCTCTTTTCTGTTATAGAAATATGATTTTGCCTTACTTCTCTGCTTGCTTTCTTCTCCTTTTCGAGGTCTTCGATGTTTCACTTCTTTTGAAACAACATTCATTAGGATGAAATTTTTTTGCCTAATATATTCCAGATTCGAAAATGTCCGACACAATACTTTGCGTTCAGCTTCAGAGAAATGTGTCGTGCATTTATAACGGCACTTTTCACAATTCACTGGCTTGGGAATTCTGGGAGTTTGTATTTTTTCGCCTATGCTTTTATAGGGTTGACCTTGACTCCTTTTTCACTTTTCAATCATTCTCTTCCAGGTGGAAGGTTTAGCAGTACTCCACCCAGCTTTTTTCAACATAGTTTCTGCTACAGGTCCAGCTTCAAACTGTTCACCTTTGTTACCTTCTTCACTTTCCGATGAACTACCATGGTCGTTTTCTGGCTCATAGTCTTTATCTTTCAAAGAATCGTCTGAGTTCTCCATATCTGCGCCAATTTCTACTGATTGGATAATGCTAGGTTCAGGTAAGTCCATATTTTGCGAATAATTATAGTTATCTTGAACAGTGAAAAAATTATCATGTTGGTCTGGAGGACCACTATCCTTGTGTAACACAGGCTCGTCAGGAAATACCGAATCAATGCTCTCGAGCCTAGATTCTAGAATGCCCATTTGCGATTACTTGTTTGGACCCAACCCATCTGGAAAAAAAAATGGTAATCAATGCAAGGATTCTTTCAGGGAACTTGACATCTCAATTTTCACAAGAACGTCGGAGCACATGGACAAATTTTGAATGAAAACAATCAATCAATGAGAAATAATATATGATGCTGCTGGCTTCCCCCTCCCCACGAACTATTTATATCTCGCCTTGCGGAGAATCATCTACCCTCGAAGGAGTTAATGTGGTATAAGTATTCTCATTTGACTCTGTTGGGAACTAAGTCAGTTGAATGAAATACAAACTACTGATTGAATGGCTAAGTGGTTTTTGCTGTGACGAAATCACATATAACGTGACGAGATGGCATGAATATCTCGAAAGAACAAAAAATTGACTTAGTGTGTTTTGCTTGTAACCCGACGATATATAATAATATTAATAATGTAAAATGTATTTACTCCTCAGTTGATTGCGGATAAAAAAATACAGTTCATTTTAGAAACCATTTGAAAGCTGAGAAAATGGAAAATCTGGATGAGATACTTACCACTTTTTCTCATCTTATCCGAGATACATTTTCCGTATTTCAAATCAAGTTATGATAATTATATGCAACACTGAGTCTACCTATCATTGTTCCTCAGATAAATAGAAATTAATCTCTCTGCATTCATCACTTTGCAGTTTTTTCATAATTAACTCTTGCTTTCAACTATAAACAGTATAGCTTCCTAAACTCAGTGGGACTTGGTTGACCACTGTGACGTTTATTAGATAGTTTATTCTTTCAAGATACAAAAATACCAATGTTTGTTTAGAACACGTCAGTCAAAATACAATATGCAAAAATATAGATAAACAAACTATATAAACAAAAATATATTATAACGTTATTCACTATGTATGGCCAAGGTCAGCTTATATGAAATTGCTCGAAAGAAAAACAACTCAAAATGATGAGGAAGGACATGAATCGGATTGAGAAGATATGCTTTCAATTTCTTTTCTTGCATTATTATGAGAACAACATGTGTAGCAGAGAGCAATTTGTATAAAATGTAATTGATGAGTGAGAAACATTTCTTTGAATTGAACTGAATTGGGGAACGAAATAATTCAGATCTGCCTTTTCTCTTTTGAGGACAGAATCGAATTTTTCGAAAAGTTTAGCGTTGTGCCTGAAGAACATTACGCTGTCAAGTCTATACTAGCTATAAAGTATATACACATTTCTTGCTATGAATAATGGTTCACAACTGAATGCAATTCTGAGACGTGTTTGTAGTATATTTTGTATTGAAATCAGTGGAAGCACGCTAGAATATTAAAGCATACTTGATCTTCGAAAGTAGGTTACTTAGGCATAGTGAACATACACATTGCTGCTCTAGCATCAATCATTTTCACAATAAATCCCAATGCGATATTTTGTGTTATGTTGAAGTATTCTAGTCTATTATATCGATCTCAATTCCCAAAAATGTTGAAATCTAAGGCTGAATAATGCATTCCTGTTTTAGTTGAGTGACAGTTAGTTCCACACTCTATTCAAAGGCATTGATAATGTGCTGCATTTTTAGGATTGAAGGGTACTTCTACAAATGCTCCTACATAGACATCAAAAATCAACTTTTCTTTCAAACGAAATAACGACTAAAATCAAATCAGAGATGTATAAGTTGGCCCTTGGGTAACAACTTTGCCATCTGTCTCAGTGTATTGGTTTTCTTTTGTCTGAAAGCATTCGTTTGAGTCTTGTTGACTCCATCGTTAGATGAATTCTGGCAAAAAGGCTTCAATTTCCAGAAATGTTATCTTGAATGATGAGAGTTTTGAACGGCCATCTGTCACATTGTGTTGATGTTTTTTTGTCTCTGAGCATTTCCATATTTCGGATGATTCCTTGCAAAGAACACTTCCAGAGTATTTAGTGACTTATTGTCTAATTGGTCAAAGTAAGCGTCAACAAAAATTATTTCCATCGAACCGAACACTGTCGAAGGTGATGGTAATTGGTAACTCGTTGGTGTAGAGTAGGTGAACCAAAGGCCCCCGGAATGGATCCTTGCGGAACACCTCTCAGAAATTGTTAGTTCATCTGATTTGATTGGTTTATTCCGTTCATTATCAGAATGATTATATTATATCCGTTTTCCCGATCTATCCTCAGACATTCGTCGGTTCTCCCCGTACATGCATGCATATACATGAGAGCGCATCCTTGGAACGACTTCGCAGACGAAATATGCATACGAAGCGGATTATTTCGTCCGGTAACAACACCGAACCATGAATTATGTATTTAATTGGGTTAAACGCTCGAACTAGAAATGGCCGTGTGTCTATCTCTCTCTCTCTCGCGTGACTTCCGCGCCAATTGCTGCCGGGAGCCATTTTCGTTTTGCATACCAAATGCAGTTATCTAATAATTTATTCGTGCAGCTCTTGCTCTCAGTTCGTTTAACAGCAGCGCTATTTTATGATCCTTAATAGTCGAGAACTCGTATTTTCTTTCGTAGATTATTTATGGTCTACGTTATATCTTCATTGATGCGATTGTATCGGTGGGATTGCAATAATTGAGATGAATGTGAGACGTGTGTGTATGGGCGGCTTAATGAATATTTCTATCTCTACCCAATTCGAGAGTTACGAAGGGGAAGCGAGATCAGTACAAATATCGGATTTTTGGCATAAGCTCCTTCAAAATTGAGGAAGCAGACATAATAATCTGGAAACCGTAGTTATGATTACCATTTGGCATGTTTTTCGGAAAGCTCGAAGCAGATAGCCCTAAATATGAGGCATAGTTTATGTCATTTGACTAATTTTTTTACTGATTCGATACGTAACTGTTTCAACTCTGTATTATTATGTCGTGAATGCTTTGACGGTCTTTCATCATTTCTCATTCCTATATATTAAAAAGAAGAGCAGTTAAATATCATGCACAGTTTGTTTTGGTTCGTTTAGTTCAATCGACCCAAAAAACTGATAGAATTCATAGAGTTTCTGCGGTTTGACCCAAATATCTCTAGCGCCACCTGACGGGAGTGACACTGACACTGCTTCTGGAAGAGCTTTGTAATGGCAGGTCAACAGGAACCGCTAGTTTGCGAAAAACTTCAAATTCAGCAACCAGTTTAGGAATCCTAATGGTGTACAGAAGCATTCCTGCAAATCACAGACCTATAGTGAGTTTGGACCGTGAGCCAAATTATAAGGTCTTATGTTCTGAAGCTTTCCTCTCCAAGGTGCAGTTGTACAAACCAGATTCATGTCGAGTCAAGTGGAGTCGGTACAGTTTCCATGTTAACCAACAGAATCTTTTGCTGAAAACTGAACTAAGTCCACTTGGACCTCAGTTCACTGAAGTTTGTACAACTGGCCTTTAGTGTTACCGTGTATTGTATCGACTTATTGGAACACTGAGGAACATCGTTTCATTGGTAACATTGTTCAGAAGGTTGTGTTGGTGGTGTGAACAGATTCTAGGGATTGTGAAGTTTGGAATACGAATTACGCCTTTGTTGAGTTTACTCTAACTAGACTCGATGGAAATTCACCAAATAAAGCTTGTGAAGATTGGCACAGAGAAATCAGCTTGGTGGTTTACCATTTCACACTCCATATATATTTGTGTTGGATGGTCATTCTGGTTATTTGCGAAATGCTGTTCTCATAATCAATTTTGCCTCTGGATCTGAAAGAGTTGGCCAACTGCAATTAGGCTTCATCAGTCCCATTATGCTCCCTTCACTATGGGTTCCTCACTCCACCGAGTATATATATATATATATATATATATACAAAGTTGTTTTTTCTATATCAGGGCTTCGGTCTGAAGAAAAAGATTACTTTTTTTAGCTACCCGAGCTTTCGCTAATCTTTATTAGCTTTTTCGAGGGCTACAATATAAAATGGACATCAAAAAGTATAAATATAAAAATAGAAGGTACATACTTGTGCTATTTGAGGTTTTTTTTGTGAATGAAATGTAAAGATAAAACATGAGATGTGTAAATTTTGACAATGAAAGGTGAAGTTATTGATTTGGAAATTCATAGTGTTCTTTTCACTGATGAAAGTTATATACAAGATGTATTTATTTGTTTAATAGAAACGAATAAATTTTACTGAGGTTTTCAATATCTGATTTTTTGTTCATGTTGTTTTTTCTCGTTTTAATTTCAGTCATTTCCAAAAAGAGACGTTTGTTCAACTTTTTTTCAATATGAAGAATTTTTGTGTTATTATAATCAATTGTATTATCATTTTCAATAGAATGTTTGGTTGATGCACATGAATTTTGTCTCATATTTCTACAATCACTTTTGAAATTCCTTGCAATGATTGTGACAAAAAATATATTGGTCAAACAAAAAATAATTTGAAAACACGAATAGCTCTACACAAAAGTGATTGTAGAAATATGTGACAAAATTCATGTGCATTAACCAAACATTCTATTGAAAATGATAATACAATTGATTTTAGTAACACAAAAATTCTTCATATTGAAAAAAACTTGAACAAACGTCTCTTTTTGGAAATGACTGAAATTAAAACGAGAAAAAACAACATGAACAAAAAATCAGATATTGAAAACCTCAGTAAAATTTATTCGTTTCTATTAAACAAATAAATACATCTTGTATATAACTTTCATCAGTGAAAAGAACACTATGAATTTCCAAATCAATAACTTCACCTTTCATTGTCAAAATTTACACATCTCATGTTTTATCTTTACATTTCATTCACAAAAAAAACCTCAAATAGCACAAGTATGTACCTTCTATTTTTATATTTATACTTTTTGATGTCCATTTTATATTGTAGCCCTCGAAAAAGCTAATAAAGATTAGCGAAAGCTCGGGTAGCTAAAAAAAGTAATCTTTTTCTTCAGACCGAAGCCCTGATATAGAAAAAACAACTTTGTATATATATATATATATATATATATATATATATTCTCATCTATGAGAATATCAAGTCTGAATGTTAGTTACGCAACAGAATTAGGATCCCGATAAAGAGTAGAAGGAGAATCATGGAATAAAGTACATTATATTTTTCCAAGTTTCCTGGAAGAGCAATCTTAGCAGAACACTAATAATGCCCTTGAGCACAAGGCATCAGATTGGTGGGCATAAACGAAACTACTGAAATCAGCAGTGCTGTATTCCGGGTGTTTTCTATGAACGTATTTGGATGATTACCAATGGTCATTCGCACGGTCGCTATAATATGTCTTAAATCGAAGCCTACATACAATAAATCTTTCATTTTGATAAACTGATTTTTCTTTGATACTCTTTTTCAACTGAATAAATCCTCTTGTAAGTGGGAATCAATAGAATCAAACTTGAGGAAGTCGACGAAATGTGATGATCAGACAAAGGTCACATAAGAGACCCATCATGTTCAGTACTTTTCAATGAGCACGGTGTTTGTAACACGTGACTCTGCTACGTGGGCAGTATCGACACTTTTTTTTCGATTAGAATTGGGGGTTTTGTGATACCTTTTTTCAAAAATCTTTTGATCTTTCACTTCTCTACCAGACACTTGTTCAATGTTCTGAGTTATTACCATTTACTTCCTTCTCATTTTTTCATTGCACACTTACTGAAGGTGATTCAAATGTATGTGAAAATTTCGTAATATCAATGAATTCCAATTATTCACGTTCACAATTTTCTAATTCTGATTCAATAAAACCACGCATTTGACTATTGTCATTGAGGTTGTCCATAAACTTTTGAAAGACAACGTAATTAGTCGAAAACATATGACGTAGTCAATGGGCATATTTGAAGACTGGCGTTTAATCAAATCATCTTTCTGCCCATTGACTATGTCGAATGTTTTTGCATTTTCCTCCAGAAGGAATGGGTGAATTCGGTTTGTTTTTGGAATACCTCGTCCATGAGTAGATGGCGCAACGACTTCGTGTTGTTCGCATCAGCTTTGGTCGAGGCTTGATACTATAAAGGTGTTTAATTTTAATTATCGGAAATAATCGACTTTAAGTTGATGATGGCACTGCTTTGTACTGATGAGTGGCCAAATAGCCCGAAACCGGTCTGCAAGTGTCAATTCCTTCATTTGTATCGCCAAAAGCAAATGCAGGATTTTCTCTGAAGAAATCTGCACTGGCACCGGTCAGATATAATTCAATGCCCATAGTGGTATTAGCCAGGAGAGAAGTTGTTTTCTGACAAGGTCAGTCAAAACCTACTGTATAGGTAGTTTGAGACTGACCTGAACGAATTGTTCGAAAAATGATGTTATTAGTCGAATTCAACACATTCTTCCATGAATTCAGTGGGAGCAAAAATCACTTATATTTTCATTCAAATAATAATATCGAATTTTGGCAACCCTTAGTTCAATGATAACTTTGAGTTTAAGAAAGTGCGGTGTCAACTTTTATTCAAATAGAAGAAGGTTTCTTCTGATATCTTATTTTGAAAATCTTTCGATCTTCCCCTTCAATGTGAGGCGATTGTTTACTTTTCTTGGTTATTACCAGTTAGTTTTCAATAATCTGCTTGAAACTGATGAAAAACTCTGATTTCAACAGAAAAGAAAAATCACATCAATTTATTCAAAACGGATGAAAGGTACCTTTGATGTACAGAACAGAACTTATTATGATTTGAAGGATTATTTTAGAGAAGTCTGCTATAACATTCCACAACACTCAAATCTAGAACGTAATCAAAAAATGCTTTAGTGTGTGATTTTGACTATAGTAAGTACCACAACACGCTATTGTATAGTGAAATACATGTAGAGGTTAGATATAGAATACAGAAACTGAGGTGTTTAAGTACATACACTGTTGCTTTCACATTTCGAAATTCAGCTGCATTGAAATTGTTTGATGATGCTTTCAAAAACCCGTCTGAAGACAAATGCAGACAATAATCCACGTTGAAATCGAAAATACATGACCAACTATCACAAAAACTACGCTTCAAATGTAAACAAACTGCCATCGATATGGGCTCTGACGTCAGAAGGCGTTTCCACTTCTATGTGAATTTATCGATTTAAACTTACCTTCAATTTCATATAGTTCAAAAAATCAACACAGTTCAGGCTCAACTGTTTATATTTTTCACTCTATATGTTACAAGGAAATTTAATTGTTTCAAACCTAATGAAAACACCGATTTCCATCAGTTATAACAACTCTAAGATCTAGTTGAACTCTTTTGTAAATATACTGTGCTTGTTGGAAACAAAATATTTCTTTGAAAAATCATCTATAGTAATAATTACATATTTTCACTCAATTAGCATCTCATTAACCCTCATTACAATGAATAGGTGAGTTTTTTTGTTCAAAAGGTTGAGCCCAGAGAAAAATTTTTGAAATACGCAACTTTCACTAATAACTCAGGGACAGCTATTCTTATTCTCAAAGGTTAACTGGTGTTTGATATAGATTCGAAAGGTTTTTCTAAAGAGGTATCACTACACTCCTTCCATTGATATCGCTCTTTGCATCGGGTGACGAACACAAATATTCGTCTAGATCCGCCCTTGGTTATCTATGATCTATGATAGCTACTACAAAATTGACGACAAGCAATCATTATTCATGTCTAGGTACATCGATGTTCATGTACTAAATCTCTGCACGAATCTAAACTGTTCTAAAAAAATTGTTCGTTTATGTTCACCAGCTGACGAACGTCAACCCTCAGAAGTCGAAATTTGTGCGGGCAATGGATCAACGAGGCCTCACCTTTTAACGTGCGATTACCCAGAACGAGAATCTAACCCCGGTCTTCCGCTTGAAAGGCGAATGTGCTAACCTCTACACTACCGAGAACCAAATTGATACAATGCTACGCAAAAGGCAGATTCTGAAAATTTACTGTTCGGTTGCATTTGCAGAAAGTTCCTGTTCGAGTTCCGGTCAGTTATCTTAATTCTTGCTGCTTGGTTGTTTCAGAAATATAATATTTGGAAGGTTTATGATTTCAGATCGTTATTTTCAAAAACATAGCATCTCTCCGCGTACGATATGCAATCTTCTGTTCTATAATATAGAATCTATAGATTCAAATTCTGCAGCTTTTGCTTTCTCAGCAGCGCCAGTTCATGAAGAGTTAAGAACCTGTATTTTCTTTTCACATACAATTAATGGTCTTTGTTATATCTTCATTGATACGATTGTATCGGTGAGGCTGGAATAGTTAAGATAAACACATGTTGGACGTAAGTGTATGAGCGGCCTTTATATTCTTTTTATCTGGGTTTGTCATGATTATTATGCCATCTAACTTTAGTATATCACTGAGCAAGCGAAAGTTGGACAACACCAGACTTATCATTCGATTTTTTCTGAAGTGGAAATCAACGTTGGACATAATTGCTAATCTACTTCATTGGTGGAAATTTTCTGATTTTTTTGTGGAATTAATTCCCGAAAATAAACCATTTTCGGATCACAATACAACTATTCTGGAGGAATTGCTTCTTGATTTTTTTACACCTCAAGTATTGGCAGGTGAAGTTCCTCAAGATCGTAAATTTAATTATATGATTCTTGCCATCCGTTAGTGAGCATTTGTTGAAGGAAAGTTATGAATAGTTTTGTTATACCAAGGTTGATATCTCACCAGATTTGAAGAACAATTGATGAATTTTTGTCAACTTTTGGAAATAGAATATAACCCTTGGAATAAAAGTGAATATTTTTAACAGAGCTGAAGTAACTCGAACACGCACTTGACTCCATCCAGCCAGTTTTCTTTTATGAATTTTGAGTACCTTTGTTCAATAAATGGTGTCGTATTAAAACTGATTGAAAAATTCAAACGTCGGAGATTCTAGATATAACTATCATAAATTAATTTTTTATCTTCATGCGTACACGATAAAAAGCAATCTATTCACAGACCATTTTGTGAACCAAGAGAGATAAGATGTTTCAGTCTGATTTTTTAATGATCCCTGAGAGAGAAACAAATTCGGAAGGTTTCCAAAATCCCAATAAAGGGATGGAAAAAAATTATTGGGATCAACTCTGATGAAAATGCCAAGGAAGAGACGATTGATTATCATTTATCAGGAAAGCAATGGTGATAAAATTCGATAAGAAAAGAGTTCAATCGCCGATTTTTCTCAATTACAAAGAAGTTAGTGAGTCCGTGACTCTATAGTGTAGCCGCTGAAAAGATAGAATGATCACGTGAACGGCACGCACTCTCTGAATGTTCCTCTTCCCAATGTTACAAGTTCGATTTACACCACTCAACATAAACGTCGCATTTCCCTGTTTTCCCATAAACTCTTGGGATGCTTTTTTATAAGTGTTCATTATTACACCTTTTTTCTCTACAGTTAAATGTTTTTTTTTCATCTTTTCCTTGAAGGTGAAAGAGTGTTTCCATCCATATTATTCAATTAACGTAACACACGTAAATACAAAGCACAAATGAGTACAGTACAGTGTAAACAGTTCTTCATTTATTTCAGTTTAGAAGGCGTGGCTACGCCGCGCAGGCTATATATAGATGCAGGCATTCACTGTTCACGCGTCCTTGAATTCTATCTTTTGAACGGCCCGACTATAGTATCATCGACGAGATATATCGCCAAAAACTCGTATAATATTTTCTACGAATATGCCAATAGAATATTTCATATTTTCCGTAGATATCACCATTGCTCATCTGGGGAATATTTGAAGAAAACATATTTTTTATCAAAAATCTTTTGTTAATAAAAAGTGCAATTTCACTTCACATATGTATATTTGTTTCATTTATGCATGGAGAAGTTGCAGCGTCAGCTGAGAAAAACCTATTATCAAAATAAATTGTGAATTGATCAGAAAAAATTCACATGCTTGAATTCATTTTTTTTTCTGATGAATTGTCGCGAGAATTGTGACTCGTGAGTTCAATTCAAGGAAATAGTGAATTTGTCCAACTCTGGTGGAGATACATGAAATCGACAATGATATAAGAGGACATTGAAATGGAATTTGATTTCGAAGAATGTTTGATATTTTGCACTCTTTTCTAGAAGTTATTTTCAATAACTAAAACTAGCTATATCAAGCTGTTCAAAAAAATAATCCACTATACGAATAACATCCTGAAGAAACCATCCTGTAAATATTTTTTAAATAAAGCTCACTGAAAATAATTGATATTATATCTGATGATATCTTTTTATTGGATTGTCAGTTGTTCAGTTGTTGAATAGTTGCCCAAAGTATAAAGCGTTGCGACTGATCAGAATAGTAATCGACATAGACCTGCCAGATAATGCCTGAAGCGAGGTCAAAACGTCCAACATAAAAAACCTCTTCAACGAATAAATGAATTCCAAGAAGATACTGTTGGCTTCCTTTTAGCTTCTTTGGGGTCCTAACTTAGCACAATCTGAAAAAATAGAAATTGATATGGTAATCTTTACAACTATAGAATGGCAGATTTAAAATCTACCCCGAGAAGTTGCTACGGATAATTCAGCAACTGTCCGTATATCTCAAATTAAAAAAATACAAAAAATAATATTATTCAAAATACTTCCGCTTCCGTTTTAAAAACATTCACAAATATTCTCTTCTATTTTAGTTTTTATGTTCGCTTTTTGTAAATGTCAGAAATTTGAGTTTTGACGTATAGATTCCAAGATCAATTCCTATTTTTTCAGATTGTGGTGGGTTGAGAACCCAAAAAAGCTAGAAGAAACAATCTATCTACCACAAAATGATGGCATTCAAACAGTAAATACTGTTGGCGTTGCTATACGCCTTTTCAGAAGCATTTTTTGCTTCGTTCATGGCAAATTGCTTGCCTCAAAACCCTGATTATACTTGTACGACGGCGTATTAGTATCACTTTGAAAATGAAAAATATCCCTATTGACAGATTTAAATATGTTAATGCCAGATTAAATACTGTCAATGACAGATTATAATGTGTCAATGACAGAATATAATCTGTCGATGGCTCATTGACAGATTAAAATCTGTCAATGCCAGATTGAAATCTGTCAATCTCAGATTATGTCATTGACATATTTCAATCTGTCATTAACAGATTTTAATCTGTCTTTGACAAATCTCAATCTGGCATTGATAGATTATAATCTGTCAATGACAGATTGAAATCTGTCAATGACAAATAATAATCTGACATTGACAGCTTTCAATCTGGCATTGACAGATTTTAATCTGTCAATGAGCCATTGACAGATTATATTCTGTCATTGACACATTATAATCTGTCATTGATAGTATTTAATCTGGCATTAACAGATTAAAATCTGTCAATGGGGATATTTTTCATTTTTACAGTGACACCCTAATACGCCGTCGTACAAGTATAATCAGGGCTTTGGCATCGACAGATTATAATCTGTTAATGACAGATTCAAATCTGTCAATGACAAATTCAAATCTGTCAATGACAAATTAAAATCTGTAAATGACAGATTATAATTTGTCAATGGCGTATTGACAGATTATAATCTGGAGATATTTTCATTTTTACAGTGACACCCTAATACGCCGTCGTACAAGTATAATCAGGGCTTTGGCATCGACAGATTATAATCTGTTAATGACAGATTCAAATCTGTCAATGACAAATTAAAATCTGTAAATGACAGATTATAATCTGTCAATGGCGTATTGACAGATTATAATCTGGAGATATTTTTATTTTTACAGTGACCCTAATATGCCGTCGTTATACTCGAACTAGGTTTGCCAGGATTCTTTCAGAAAAATTGGTATTTTGGTCTGAAAAAAGTTTGAAGTTGCCTTTTCATTACTACAGTACAGTCACTCACATCGATATTAGTTGATAGGTTGACCATTTTTATTCAGTCTTGAGAACCGATTTCAATTAATGAATCGATTTAAAAATTACCCACGTTTTTACGATTACCATAGGACCAAACGTCTCCTTACTCCTGATGAGCAAACCAAATGAGTATTACAGTCGCTCGTTGCACTCGTGCAACAATGAATTACGTAAATTACTAGTCTGAACTCTTCGGTGGCACTATAAGTCACAGTTTCGCATTCACCGTCCGACATCGTAAATAATGATTTGCATACTGTATCCGCCTGATTTGCATGAGCGGCGAAAGTACAAGAGAATTCCTAATTGGTATGTCGGTAATCCGTTTGCGTGCTGGCGAATTCGGTCATGTAAGGCAAATGAAGCAGTCTGGTGGAACTGATCCCAATGTGTATTGGAATATATGAGCGATAGGTTATTCACACGCAATTTTTTAGAATTAGTTTTCCTACTCCCTTACTATACTGATACACTTATATGACCATAATCTGTTTAACAATGAGGTCCAGTATGAACCTGATTTAATTCTGTATCGTGATGAAAAATCTGTATCATAACACAAAACAAACATAAAATTAATATGTCTTTGTTTGCTCGAATGTGTTGACTTGTTTTCGAGAACGAAAGGATGAAAATACAAATCAAGTGAGGAAATAAAAATCAAATTTTTGGTCAGTAATGAAATTAAAGATTGATCGAAGAAAATAATCTTATAACAAGAAATCGAAATATCGAATATGAAATATGAGTAAAAAAATGTTAATAAAGAAATAAATGAATCATCACCCTGAGACAATTGCGCATACCAGCAATCGAAACGTCGTGAGTCCACTCAACTTGAAACTTGGTTTCAACATTTACTCGTAATATTTCATTTATTTCCTTATACACATTTCCTTACCACTACTTCACATTATTGTATTGTCACATTATTATTACATTTATTTCTTTATTTAAAATTTTATTGACTCATATTTTATGTTCGATATCTCGATTATTTTGTAACAACAACAACATCCCGTTCGGGATTTGATTTTTTCACTTGATTTGTATTTTTTATCCTTTCGTTCTTAGCAAAAGGTTTCAATAGAGTTAATAATATAGACAATGGAAGTCCGGACCATCACCATTTAATAATATTTCTTTATTATTCATCGGGTGTAGAAGAGATAGCGTATGCAACTCTCATATAATGGTTATTAAAACACTCGGCTCAGTATCAGTGAAATCGAAGAAAAACTATCAAAGTCACTATATACGATGAAGAGTAAATTTCTACTTCAACCTGCTTATACATTCACGATAAAAAAAAGGTTGCATATTCAAGGGGACTTAGCAAAATTATTGTTTTTTTTCAGAGTTGAAAGCTTTAAAATATTTATTAAATACACAGACATGGTAGATGAAACGAACGAAAGACAATAATAGCACATGCAGCTATCATAGAGGGACGATTACTGAAGTAGTTTGAAGACCATTTGTGAAGCGAACGATAAGGTATTTTTTAATGGATAAAAAAAACAATAATGAAAACGTAAAATATGTAACTTTCTCCTCTGGTAAATTCGACCAGAACTGTTATTATTTACATTTAGTTTTTTTGCATCTCTTTCCTGTTCATTTATCCCTGTTTTCAGGTAACATTTAGTTTGACTTACATAACCTTTTGGAAAGTTATAACAATTGATTTTGTATACAACATCTGGTGTAATATCAGAGGGTTTTTGGAGAACGCCAAGTTGAAAGATTGTTCACAATGTGAGAAACGTAGTAAAAGGTATAATATTGTTATATACATATAATCTGTCAGGAGGAAAAGTTTCTCAGTCGGTTGTGAATCTGTTCAGGCAAAGAGTGAATATTGATTGTAGAGAAGATATTAGAAACGCTTACAGGTTAGTCTCCAAGCAAGATACTCCAAACCCAATCTTCAGAATGTTTCAATGAGATATTCGAAGCTAATATACCAGCCAAGCAAAGAATCTGAAAGGCAATGGAGTTTTTGTTGCTGAGGAACACCTAAGTAAAAAGTAGTTTCAATATCAAAAATACAACCACAATATAGAACTGGTAGAACATGAAGAACCGGCGTTGACTTCATTCTCCTTTTTACTTGTTCGAACGAAACGAAAACTTCACCATATCTACACAGGAAAGGGGCGTATACGACTGATATCCATAATAAGAATGTCAGGAGGAAGAACGGAATTGACATTCCAATGCATAGGAAGGTTATTCATAAGTCGAGTTTCTCTTATCAAATCGCATCGGCTGGTCATTACCTGCATATCCCAAATTCCTCTTCAACATTGCGTTCTTTACAAAAATTATGAGTTGTTCACTTTGTCCATGAGAGTGTGGTGTGTGGTAGAATTAGTCAATAGACCTAACAATACTCGTTTTGTTTGCTACTATATATATTTTTTGCTCTCTTTGTTACTTGTATGTGTCTATTGGCAGACAATGAACTATTTTTACTATTTATTATTATCATTGTAATCCTTGAAAATATATATGAGATCATTCAACAGTTCAGATGATTATCGCAACTAATCATGGGTATGCTTGAGGACTGGCTTCGAATCAAATTTTCTAAATGAACAATTTGTTCAGGCCAGCCGCAACTCACCTACACTGTAGGTTGACGGAGTAACACCTATCAGGAAACAACTACTCACCTGGCTGATACCACGAAGGGCGTTGGATTACATCCAACAGGTGTTAGTGCGGGATTCTTCACAGAATAAATTCCACATATATGCTCTTGGCGATAAAACTGCCAGAATGCCACTGATAGATGTGAGTCCCTCAACCTAGAGTGTAGAGTGTACATGAGTTGAGGCTGGCTTCAACAAATTGTTCATTTGGAATATTTGAGTTCAGATGATTGCTGTCTGAACAATAACGTTTATTCGAACCGGATCTCGAAGGAATTCATTCAAAAAAAAATTAAATATACTTTATTCATTAGTTGGGATATCTTGATCGTTTACACCCGGTGGCACTGGGCTTCTCTGGGTTTTCCTACGGATTTAATATAAACTCATTCACGATTAGTTTTAACGTTTATATCATTTGCTTTTCACATTGTATGTATTCCGTGTTCCATACAATAAACGAAGGTGGTATGATGTTATTTTTCAATAAATGATATACACTGCTTTTCCCCAGTGTCCCCCCTTTTTATCTTTTGAACGGATCAACTCAAATAATTGAAACTTGAGATAAGGAAATTGATGCATAATCATTATATTTTGGAGTAGAATTGACAGATGAAAATTTCAAGATGGCGAATGGGTGCCACCTGGAAAAAAATTGTAAAGGGGGGTCTTGTGATACACAATTTTGAAGCTCCTGACGAATACGTTACAACATGAAGTGAATATCTTCACCTACTACAAAATGGCGGAACATTCAGTAATAACCTGAATAAAAACACATTAATATCGATATTTATGGAAATATTCGTTTTTCTTTGCCATATGGCCATCCCAAGAGCCCGATGATGAGGTTGGATAAGTTATAAGTATGAAGTATTGAATGTTCCGCCATTTTGTCGATGAATATATAGCCTTCGTATTCTGGGAATGTAAAGTATTCGTTAGGAGCTTCAAAATTATGTATCACAAGACAAGAAGATTTTCCATTGACTTTATTTTCCAGATGGCGCTCGGTATTGTTGCATCAATTTCGAATATGTGAAGCATATGAGAAGTAGAGTTCAATTGCTTCAATGTGTGTATGTATATTCAATGGATAGTTCTTGTGTTACAATAATGTTTTGTTATATATTCCTTGTATTGCGATGTATTTCAACATTTATTCATTTATCAAAATGAGTATCACTTCAAAATTGAGGTTTACTTTCGATTTGTTTTGCATTGAAAACTGAAATTGTTAGAGAAAATCTATATTTATTTTTGAAGTGAAATTTCATATACCTATTGCTCAAATCTCATGACAATGTTTGCATTAAACTTTATGTAGATTTATATTTGGTGTTGTCAGTTCAACAACGATATTTACATGAAGTGTCATTGTATTGGATCTTACGTCAAGTGTGTATAATTTTGAATTCAATGTAGAAATGAATAATATAATATAATTCATTAACTGAGAGGTAACAATTTTTATGAACTTTCTGATTTTTCTTTTCTCTTTGACTGAGTTGTTTGAACCATCGCTTTATTACGATATATTTGTAATGAATGGATATGAATTTATTCGGCGGTTTATATGATATTCCAACTGTTTGAAAAAGTACTAATTTATATGAATTTTAAATACAAATATCAATTTCAAAAAAAAAATTGGAAGTCAAAGCAGCTCTCATAATATAGACAGAGTTTTTGCGGTAAAAACTATCCACTATCGAAATAGTAACAAAGGACATGCATATGTAAAAGTTTCCTGGCCGAGGTATGAATATTCATAATCTCTAATATACTCACCAATTCTGGTTATGCCTCAATTAAAAAATCGAAAAAATCCAATATGAATTCCGTCCGTTTGTCCGAACTCAATTAAGATCCCGGTGGATAATATTCTCGAAAATGTTATTGGCTTGAGCTGCCCCGCACTCTTACATTAATCCATTTGGCATAACTGCGGTCGGAGTCTTCGAATAAATAAGGTATTTAATGGCAATTTATCGCCGATGGTAGTCGTTGGATTTAGTCGCTTATATTTTAATTCTACCAGCAACCATGTGTTGACGCAGCGCAAGGTTTTTTGTGTATCGATAATAATGCTGCGACCACCCAGATTTCAAGTGCATGTGCCGACAGGGACGTACTGGATGGGGGCCCCTTTTGGGAATCGGACCAGATAGCAATTGTTCTACACAGCTTCTTGCTCTTTCTTAAAAAATACCAAGATCTGTACACAATTCATTGAAAGGAAATGCATAACCAGATCATTTCATTGAGAAAACCGAAATTCAGAGTAAATATACAACCCACAATTCGTGAATCTTCGACTTTTCAGAAAGATGAAAAGTTTATTGTAATCCCACATGAGCCTCAATACACTAGAGGACCTCAACAGATATTTGATAAAGTGAATATGAAAGTTGCTTATATAACATCTTACAAATTACAACAGCTTCTTGGTAACCCAAAAGATAAATTAGAGAACTCAGAGAAGTCGGAAATTTACGAAATCAGTTGTCAAGATTGCAACAACAAATACATTTGCCAGAGCCGACAAGCTAATAAAACCCGTTTCAAAGAGCATTTAGCATACATGAAAAATGGAAGCGGGGAAAAAACAAGTGTCGCCCAACACGCTCTAGACAATGACCACAAAATTGGTGGAAGCAATCTTAAACTGATTAAGCATGTGCATGACACAAGACTCCTCGATGCATGTGAGAGTCTAGAAATAGCAAAATGTAAAAACAGCGTGAATTGTGACAAGGGACCTATCTCTTTCAGCCCGCTTTTCAATTTATTGTTGAGATAGAAATCAGAATAATCAATAATAACAGAAGACGGACCAATAAATTTGGCAGGTAGTCACTGCACTAGTTCATTATCAAGAAATTAATCAGAATAATTAACAGTAATAAGCAAAGTCCATATCGGACCAAAAAACTTTAGGTGTATAAACAACAAACCCTAGCTTTAGATTTAGTATCAAATTTCTTCTCCTGAAGATGCTGACCTTGATAGCGAAACGCGCGTCGAGTGCCAACAATATCAGTTTGGTGTTAGGGTAATTTTAGGAAAAGTTTAAACTTTCACACCGAAGGTTTCAATGTCATCTTCTACTCATCGTTTATACATTCCACTGTTGAGACTCACAACCATCAACCCTTAAATCAAAGAACTAAAAGTTTCGGCACTTGAAACTCTGTCTACTCCTCCTGCTTCGTCATCAAGATTTCAGCTACCGACCTACCTAGAAGAAACCACAAGAGATCACTGAGGAACACGAATCTTAGATTCACTATTCTTATCCATCGTACTTATCTTTCAATCGTCATTTTCCAATTTGGTGGCTTTTTTTAATTACTTGCCCGCAGAATCACTGAATCTACTTTGAAGAAGAATCTCAAGCAGGCCATTTCGAATGGGGAGGTGAATATGATTAATTTAAGTGAATTCTGATCCTTTCTGTTTGTTTGCATCAGTGGTGTGTAGTTGTCGATTTCATACATAAAAAAAAGAAAAAAAACACGGAAACTGCATATCCTATGGCAAACACTCCAACTTATAAATTGAGTTTTAAGATGCAGAAAAACTCAAAGTCGTCAAAGATTGGGGGGCTTAGAGCCCTTATGCCTTAAGCCCCCCAATCTTTAATGTTTTTTATGGTGTTAGGGATGTCTTAAATTCCCCCTAATATCAATTCAATCCTAATTGTCATTACAATAATTTTTTATGTCCTGAACTTCACCATGTGATTTTGCTATTTTTTCTTCTCCATAATTTAATGTAAATTCAGCTGATGATGAACCTATGTAGGTTCGAAACATGTACTGAATCATCGTACTGACATCTTTCGGATATTAAATTGTGGAGACGACTTTGAGTTTTTCTGCATCTTAAATCTACTACACTCCACTTTGAGATACAATGGACTTCTACCACAGGTTATAAATTGAGGCCCAAAAACCGGCCGACCACGGCTATTAAACTCAAAAGCTGCTTTCAATTCATCAAACATTGGGAGTGAAAAACTACACTTTTTTACTATATCTCATGTCTTTCGATGGTCATACGAATAAAAAAAGGGTGGATGAGTACATCAGGAACAGACAGCTTGGTAGCTTTGAATCATCAAAATACATTGTTACTGCCGATGAAGGTCACATAGTGAATGACACGAATAGACCGAAGAGTCAATTCAATACAACGGTTGCCCTTTCCGCTCGGACACTAATAGACTTTCAGGAAACGTAGGCGAAAGGATGAAAATAATTTGTTGCAGAAGTTGAAGTAGCATCTCAGAAAATCCATGCAAGAACAAAGAAATCACAGCTTTTAACATATGGAAACTGACAGAAACGTTGTGCAAGATGAAACGATTTGTACTGATGCTTATAAGAGAGGAAGGAAGAAAGTATTACAATTCTTCTGAACTATATCTGAAACCACCAGAGTATTCACAAAAGGGGAGAATTAATGCCTAGAAAGCAAAACAAGTGAAAGTCAAATGGGTAACTTCCATAACTGAAAGTTAAGAACTCACAAAACCCACTTCTATCATCACTGAGATAAACTAGGATATTTATTTTAGAAGTGTTAATTCATGATGTAGCAGAATGAAAATGTGATCCACCTAATTTTAGAAACTGATATTGATTCAGAAGGAACTACAAAGAAGCAGTACAATATACCAGGAAAAAAAGGGCTTATTAAAGAACAAACACAGTGATAACATTCAATATCAGAAAATACAGTGAGTAGCTTAGAGAAACTGTGATAGATGAGATACATCCAAGTATGAGGATAATAAAAAATCACAAGAATGGAAATGGTTCATGAGGCTCTCAATGAGAAGTATGGAGATATTTCGAAAATTGATGGGATGAGACCGAGAAAAATAGAAAAGACAACAATTCGAAACCATTTGATCTACATGCGAAATCAAATCACACAACAATAATACGACATAACCAAACGTAATGAACTATATTGCGATCAGGTAGAAAAAAAATCGTCATTTAGGCAACTAAGATAATATATTCACATATATTAAACCCTGTGATGTAATAGTTATTTGTTTTACTAGGCATAAAAGCACAAGATTTAATGCCGCGGCTGGTGTTTCATTGCCTCGCTACGCTCGGCTATGAAACCAGCCAAGGCATTAAATCTGCTTTTCTGCCGTGTGAAACATATAATTTTTTCTTCAAATTTGTTCCAATTCCACGCAAAATCGACTTTTTCATATTTAAATTGCGTTCCATTATCAATATCCAAATAACTAAATTATTTTATCAAAGGTAACTGGGCCCTGCGTTACTATGTTTACCGCTGATGACGTTTGTTGAATATGTTTGTTTACTGTTTACTTTGTCATTGTCAATTTTGAAAAGTTGTCATGTTAGAAATGGATTTACTGCAAAGTGAGGATGAATTGATGCAATTAACACCACCTGAGATAAGAGACCAGGCGCGAGATGTGGAATTTAACCTTTTACCGGAAAAATCAAGAACTGTATATGAACTCACATACAGCAGATTCATGGAATATAGACAGAAGAAAAATATAGGATCTTTCTCTGAAGATGTGCTGATTGTCTATTTCGTGTTGTAGTTTGTAGTTTTAATGCAATAAAACCAGTTTATTATCATCAGCATCATTTTGAGTTTTCTTAATGTCATTGTCAATTTTAATAACCAGTTTGATTTAAATTATTACTTGGAAGGTTGCCTAGCAACGAACTTTTTCTGCCTAGGCAGTAAAAGTGGACTTTTTCTGCCTAGGCATTAAAAGTACAACTTCTAAGCCTTTCATACTCTTAATTTCTCCACTACCTACTTTTGGTTTGTATGATTTATACAAATCCAAAAGTATTAGGATTCTCTCCCTGCTAAAAAAGTTATCTCCATCCTCATCGTCATTTTTTTCATTTTATATTAGAAACTCTGACAACTGATATTCTTCTGAAAAATATTTATTCTTTAGTTATATCGGTACCATGCACTTTTTCACTCAATGTTTACCTGACATGGTACCAAAAATGTTAAAGAAAAATAATGAAAATATAAAAAAACTAAAGAACGCTTTCAAACTGCGATTACGAATGACCAACAAACAGTGAACTGAGTGAACTCCCAAAATCCCAAAATACTTTTTAATGGCAGCCAACTCAAAACTTCAAAACTCAAACCTACTGTGTTGAAACCATTAATTTCATTTCCAAGCTGTCCACTTATTGTCAAATAAAAGCTCCCTGTATACGAAATATGGCGCAGTGGTCACTCAAAAAGAGCGTTCTGGTTCAACCAAGTGTTCGAGACTGTCCTGGACTGTCTGGGATTTTTTGCTTCTACGCATCATGTCCTGCGCAGGTTTGAAACAGTTCTGGATCTTCGAACCAGAACAAACCTGTTATGTTTTTTACATCCACACAAGGGAGGATATGAATTCCACCAATCACAGAGAATAAAATACTTGGTGAACAAGGACAACTAGTAGAAACGTCACAATTCTGATCTGTCTCTATATGAAATATTCTCTAGTTTATTGACTCAAGTTTGAATTGGCACAATTGATTTTTTTTGTGGAATGGAAGGAGTTTCGTCAAATCTCCACACCAATAATTATCAACGAAAGTTGAACAGTCCAAATAGCCTACTTGGTTGAGGCGTACGCCCTCTGAGACAGTCTACTTTATAGTCGTTGGTTCGATTTTTTTGTCCTTTTTTCAATTTTGAATTACTTATTCAATTTGAATCGCTCAATATTGAATTCAATAGAGTTTCTTTCCTTAGAGTTTTTCATAAATATCGAAAAAATATACTTTATCTGAAATTGATTATTATCAATCCGATACTTGAAAGATAATTTTGAAATATTTACCTGGTCGAAGAAAAAATTAACTGTATAACCCGAATGGATATTGGCCACATCCACTCTTGTTGAATTACATCAGACCATTTATTTTTGTTTACACGATATAATTTTTATGAAGTATATGGCAAATTTATTTGTTTTCAAAAACATTTCCCTATTGATATATATTTTTGTTGCTAGGAACACTATCAAATTCAAAACGTAGCGAAGTTTGGCCCGATTGATCTATGAATTGATATCAATATAACCACGGACATAATGAACACCATTATGAGCTAGTATGACATAATGATCATTCAAGTATCGAGGATATGAAATGAATATGTATGCCCTGAAAGCGACCCATGGGTTCGTAAGTAGCCCTAGAGCATATACCTAAATCTGTTTATATCTGTGTTGCATAAAAATGTTTACTACAAACATACATCGTTATTGAAAAAAAAAAACTGAGAATTCAATTCGATTTCACCAACATTTACATTTTATCTAGTAGAATAGTTGTGGTTGCTGTGAAACTTGAAACAGTAAAATGCATAATAGTTTTTTCAGCATCATCTCCACACGGGCCATAAATTGAACTTTATGCCCGCAAAGAAATCATTACAGGTGTATCTTGAATGGTTTTGTGATGAGTTTTCTTCTGCCGACTGCACTGCCATTGTTCACAATGATTAATTCTTGTATACTTTGTTCAACCATCCTTTGCCGTTACGTCACAATCGGTGACGTATTCTGCTGTTTTAAGTTTGTCTTATATTAGTTGAATGTTATTTTACACTCAACCTCAAAATTATTATTAGTATGTACCTACCTGCAGAATACATCGCATACACTCGTGTTCTTATTGCATGTTGATGTATGTAATAAATCGATGATCCTCGAGCAGAGACATGTCCGACATGAACTTTGATTTTGTAGTCTTCATCTGTTTCCATTCCACTAGCAGCTAGTTTTTGAACAGTTCCAATTGACATTTCTAGAGCATCAGCAACACGCTATAGAATTCAATAAAATCAAACCAATAAAAACTTACATTTTGCATAACAGAGGTAGATACATACGTTGTAGACTGTATTTAACGGTAAAAGCGGCACTCCAGCATCTCTTTCTCTTGAAAAGTAGTCAATCAACTTCAAAATCAAGCTTTGCTTTTTCTCATTATACCGGAAAGGCATTTTGACAATGAAAAATTAACTGAAAAAGGCGAAAATGACCTAAAATATTGAACAAATCAAACTATGACAACTGAACTGTCAAAAATGACAAATAAAATTCACATCGACATTAAATAATGAGACATACGTTAATGACTTCATAATTCCGTCTCATCCATTTCATGAATGAGAGATAAAGTTGGACAACGTATGACGTAACGGCAAAGGATGGTTGAACAAAGTATATCATTCAAAGCATTGGAATGAACTAAATAATTTTTGAAACACAAAAATATATAAACAGACACTTTCAATGAGTCATATATTTTCAAACACCCTTGAATATATCCAAGAAAATCCAACCGAGGATGTTTATTTCTCACGGAACTTCTGAGAGGGTTCTGGAATGAAACAAATACAAAGCGCTCCGCGATGGCCGAAACTGCCTAAAGTTATGGCGCGCCCCTGTATACTTGTTGTCATTGGCTGGTCTGATTGACCTTGCTTCTGGTACTGTTATGGTTGTCGGGGGCAGTGAATTTATTGATTCCCGGCTCGAATACCTCTCAATTAGCTACAAAGAGAAACGTTTAATTTTAATCATGGGCGGAAAACATACTTTGTTTCGAAACTTGTATAAATTAATTGGTTTTTGTCACGGGAATTTTCGAGAATTGATGATTAATAATGTTGTCGCCTTTGGTTTTCGGTAATAGGCGTGAATGTTGGGGGTTAGGGTGGACGAAAAGTCATTAAAATAAATTGATCGGTGTAGATTTATTGATAATCGGGCGATTACAGGTCAGCTCTACTCGCGTTTCAAGATTTTTATGAAATATTGGAGTATGGTATTGCCAAGTTTTTTTGTAATATTTAAGATATAATTTTCATAGCCGATATTTTGAATAAGCTCGTCAACTAATAATTTCGTTCTTTGTATAGAATAGTTTTTGTTACATCATTGTATAGACCGCGGGCATGTGACGTCACTTGCATCAGCCTGCTGGACGAACAAATCGTATTTCCATGAACAACAATGGTAATTTATGGAGCCAGAAATCCAATAAACCAAACCAAAGAAGAAGAATGGAATTATAATTGCAATTCTGAGATGCGAAATACATGAATATATGCCCATTTATCAGTACTTAAATCTGCTCTTCTAGTTGCCTGAATCCACAATTCACGTCTGTAAACAGCAAGAGGATTAATATTATTTCTATTGTTGAAAGGGAATCGCTATATCGAAACATCACAATCGCTCGAAATTGAGTTGATCCACCATGCTGGATTTACAACTATCATCTATACCAGGGCTGCTCAAACGGTCGATCGCGATAGACTAGTCGATCGCGAGTGCTTTTTGAGTCGATCTCGAGAAAAATTTGGCATTTTTGATAGACATCACAATGCATATCAACATCATCAACTTGGAATTTCAAGGTAAAGGAAAAACTATTATTGAGATGATTAGCGCAATAAACGCATTCAGAAGTAAATTGCAACTTATGAAAGATCAACTGAGAAGAAAGGATCTGAAACATTTTCCGTCTTCGAAAGCAAGGATTCCTCAGTGGAATTATGATGTTTATGAGGCAGAATTATCAATAATTTTAGGCCAATTCGAAATACGTTTTTATGATTTCAATAAATTGGCAAATATCGCACCATTTATGAGTTATCCTTTTTCGTGTAAAAACATAGAGGAATTAGCTGCTGATATAGCAAGTCAGTTTAACATGGACTTATGTTCTGTTGAAAATGAATTAGTGCAGATTATATCAGATATACATCTCAAAGCCCCATGCAGCATCTGATATAAAATTCTGGTGTTTTATATCTGAAGATAAATATCCAAATCTAAGGCAAATCTTGTTTCGCTCAGAGAAGATCATCTCCCCACTAAGCAAGTATATAAATTATAATGGATCACTTACACTAGATGATATGCACCAAACATTTCCGAAATTTAAAACTCGTGACAAGTCTCTCATCAATTTTTATTGATATTCCATTTCAATTTTCATCATCATCCGTCGTGCCAAATAAGCAGAAAGTAGCTGTTTTAGATAGCCTCTTTCTTCCTTGTGAATGAATCATCAAACGTCTTCGAATGATATACACGTGCCTATTAACACAGAGTGTTTGTTTTTTTTTTTGCTTCTTCCATTATCTCTACTTTTTTATTCAGAGAAGAAACGAGCAATAAACAGTTACTCAAACTTCATTGTCACTTATAATTACCGAGAGCTTTTTTTTGCCGAAGTAAATTTGACATTTCGATGAGAATTTTGTTGTCTGGCAACTCAACGGAAAAAATTGCCCTTGCCCACCACACAGGGCACGATTTGTAAGGCAATAAAAATTTGTTTGCACAGTGGTACTTCAGTAACTCGAATAATAGGTAGATATAATTCAAGGAAATGACGATGAAATTTCCAAGTGGTATATGTAACAAGATCATGTTGATCAATAGACGTAGATAAAAAAATATTTCTTCAAAATGTTTAGGAATTGTCTTGATATTGGGTAAGAAACATTGAAATATATTATAACGAGTCTCGAAAAGCAACCACATTTCGAGAAAGCAATTCTTGATGTATTTTGACGATTCACGTTAAATGGGATGCCTTTCCGCTTTGTGAAATTCATCAAGCTCCGCTACCATCTCTGGAATATTCCAGCGGAAAATCGTCTTATTTTTGCACTCGACGTAGCACGGCGATTTGCTTGGAAATGCCTCATTTCGTCCCAGACGAATCTTGCATCAAAAGTTTTATATCTCGAGATATCTGAGCTAGTTTGTACTTTTGGCGAATTCCAACTTTCTGTTTGTGCATACTTGTCCGAAACCAGATATGCGATTCCACGAAAACCGACGTACTTTATTCCTTTGACGCCGAATTTTTTTACGGTTATGATCGACGATAACCTTGTTTGGCAGTCTCTCACGGACAATGTGGTGCAATTGTTATTTTGCATGGTCCATGGCGTGGGAAAGCAATGCAGTCCATTGGAAGGCCTTCGATTAGATCTTTTTTCTACACACCATAATGTAGGAGAATATCACCAATCGTTATCATTTTTGTAGACATCATTTATTATCCAAACAAGGTTAGCATCTTCAGGAGAAGACAATTGATACTACGCCCGTCGAGTACAAATAATATCAAATAAATAATATACAGTTACCTGTAAGATCTTCATATATTGGGATTCACTAAACTGCGACATGTGTTAAGCTATACAATAGTTTCTTCAAGCTGTTCAAAGTTCCTGCTTGAATAATCTATTGTATAGCGAAACACGTGCCGCGGTTTAGTAAATCCTAATATATGAAGATCTTACAGGCAACTGTATATTATTTGTTCAATATGGATTATTAACTACCAATTGCACTCAGTATTTAAAATAATATCAGTTTGGTGTTAGTAATTGAAAGCTGATGAATCAATTTTTTTGGCTCTCTTTTTCTCTGAATCAAAAAAAAGAACATCTACCGAAGAAGTGAAATAAGAAAAATTACAGCCACTCTCTGTTGATAGGTGCGTGTTTATCATTCCGAAGACGTTTGATTCATTCACAAAAAGGAAGAAAAAGTCCATCTAAAACAGCTACCTATATGGCGACGACGGGCACTGGGTTACATAGAAATCATTTTTTCCGCCTACTTCGATCCAAATTTTACATTTCCTGGCCACATTGTATGAAGCAAAGTCATACTTTTCCTCCCTAGGTGGTAAATGTTAAAGTGACGTTCGATACGTCATGATGATGATGAAATAACCTATTATTATCAAGGCATTGACAACCTAAACTATATTTTATTAAATATGTATAAATTCAACCGTTCATTTATAGAAAATTCTGTATTTCGTGAGTTGGTAGAAATCAAAAAAGATGAGATAAAGAAGGTAAGATATTTTCAAAAAGTGAGTATATTGAAAAAATGAGTTAAGGAGAGTTGAAACAGCAAACAAAATGAAATAAAACAAGAAAGTAAAACATATAGATCTTCATGAAAGTGTTCATACAAGAAATAATATGAAATAAGAATAACAACAGAAGACGCAATCTTTCACTATTCTGGCTGGAAACTGATAATGCGCATGATCGAAATATTTTCTGTTCTTAACGTTCCAAGTTTCAAATCATTCTTACTTCTAACCTTACAATAACAGCCTAAATATATCATTCACTGATAATCTTTGCTATATGTAATGTAATCAAAATTCAAAATATCAACAATTAGGAGGTTAGTTACTGTAGCCACTGTCAAAACTGTTACGTGTACCTTCACCTACCCGGAGTCAGTATACGATCGTGGATAACGAATGTAAACAGCCCTTTCTTATCTTTGGAATAAACGTTTTTTACTGAAATTACTTTAGCAGAAATTGTTTAATCTCTGACATAAATTAGTGACAACTTCAACAACAATCTGAAATAAAAACAAATAAATATCTTCTTCATACAGTGTCCACAAGTCTCAACAAAAACTAAAATGTGATAGTCACCGAACACAAAAGTCATTGTCAAAAAAGCTGCACCTTGATTTTTTCTTTCTTATTCCTTATTTCATTTCAGTCATCTGTATAAATTTATATATAATATGTAATTACATATAATTCGTTTCTTATTTTATTCTTATCTCTACTTTAAACTTCAAATATTATCGTAGAGGTACAACAACGCTATATTCATCAGATTTCATGCAAGTCTCCATGCAAAGTGGGGATGGAACAGACATTATTCATGAATGTATGAAGGCAACTGTAGCTGTTGGTTCGAGTCCGGCGTCGTGAGTTTTTTTTAATGTTTGTTTTTTAGGTTCTCCTTACTTTGGAATTCCAAGATCGTTTCTATTCTTAGTTTTAATTCTTCATTAAATTTTATTTGTTAGTTCCACAAATATTTTTTTAAATAACTCGTTATTCGAAGGGGGTGACAAAATTATATGTATAACATGGAAGTAAAATGCCTTTTCCTCTCTTGGGACGAAAAAGTAGCACTCTCCTCCCTTGTTATAAGAAAAGCTATTTCTTGCTCAATTTGTATATCAAGCATATGAAAATTGAATCAATGAGATATCAAACATATAAATAACTACACTAAGCAAAATGAATGAATGAATGAATGAATGATTTATTAGTAGGATTATCCTAATATACAAACATAATATATCTATACATACTCTTCCATGTTATGCCGATTAAATAGCAAGGTTGTAGAAAATTATAATAAATACATGTACACAGAAAAAACATATACAGAGTGACTTACTATCTATTGATACTTTTCATATAATCAGTCAAATCTTTTTTGAACTGAAACAGGTTTTTATTATCCTTCACATTTTTGGGAATGAAGATCTATTTGTCAAAAAATCTCACACACCAGGAAAATATTTCATTCCAACTCATACAGAAACTCGTTTCGCTTAAATTTAATCCCCTCCACGCGAATAAAAAGTTCCTAATTGATCTCTACAAAAATTTCAACTTGTACACCAAAAGATCCGATCTCATCGTTCTTTTTTTTTTTGACAACCATCTGTCCAATTTTGTCTTCCTCTTCAGGGTTAAAAATATACTGTCTGGTCGTACAATATTCCCATTTCAGGCACCAGATACATTACATCAATAGAAATAATGTGTGAGATTTTTCAATTCTTCGTCCAGTACTGGTTCATTCTGTTTTTGAGGATCCCTTCATGAACATTGAATCATAATTCTGAAGTGTGATTCAGAACGACAATTCATCGATTTCATCGCAAATATCTTTGTGCAAACCTTACACACGAGTCAACTCAATATATTTGAAATAGAAGAAATCTTAAGTGAAACACGTACATTTTGTAATTCTGTAGAAATATAAAAAAAAGTTTGATTTTTTATGAATCAAATTTCTATCGACATTATTGTATTGTGAATGAATTAATACCGTAAATTAGTAATTCAGTGAACAAGTCAGATTTTAAATAATACAGATGTGGTGATCAGAAGATTGAAAAACCTTTCGAACCTCTCTTTCATTTAAAAAAAAATTGTAACAACCTTTTGATGACGAAATGCACCACACAAATATTTTTATACCAACCATTGAGGATTGAATCGTGAAGCTTCGTTAATAACGTTCTACTGCTTTTAGAATTTTGAATGTAGCAATATTTCGTAGTCTTGAATTGACCAGTTTCTTCAGGAACTGAAAAATGTATTCGTTCAGTTCCATTCTTTTCTGACAGAAAAATAAGATAACTCTAAACATAATTAGATATACGACAGCTTCATTGCAAGACCATACTCATTTTCACCTATAAAAATAAAGGAACTTCAGAACACCACTACTATACCAGAGAGTATTTTTTATGATCAATAGAGAATATTATTATTATTGAAAATATATATATATACATATATATATATATATATATATATATATATATATATATATATGCAAGATGAATTTTCTGGGTTTTTTATCCGTTAGGTATCTTCTGATTTGTTCGACGTTTCGAATTCCATTTTGAATTCATTCTCAAGAACTGTGAGACGAATATCTGTCCACAGTTCTTGAGAATGAATTCAAAATGGAATTCGAAACGTCGAACAAATCAGAAGATACCTAACGGATAAAAAAACCCAGAAAATTCATCTTGCATATCGAAGATCCGTGAAAACATTAATTTCTATATATATATATATATATATATATATATATATATATATATATATATATATATATATATATATATATATATATATATATGCAAGATGAATTTTTCTGGGTTTTTATCCGTTAGGTGTCTTCTGATCTGTTCGACGTTTCGAATTCCATTTTGAATTCATTCTCAAGAACTGTGAGACGAATATCTGTCCATACCGTCCTGGTCAATCACTCCCCTTACGAAGCAACCAAGCAAGAGCAAGCAAAGACTTCAATTGTCTGTTCTCCACGGAAACTGGTATTTATAATGACTTTCCTCAGTCATTATCCGACTGAGTCCGATATTGAGGCTGCATCCTGCCCATCCAGGTATTATGTAGAAATTGATGTTTTCACGGATCTTCGATATGCAAGATGAATTTTTCTGAGTTTTTATCCGTTAGGTGTCTTCTGATCTGTTCGACGTTTCGAATTCCATTTTGAATTCATTCTCAAGAACTGTGAGACGAATATCTGTCCATACCGTCCTGGTCAATCACTCCCCTTACGAAGCAACCAAGCAAGAGCAAGCAAAGACTTCAATTGTCTGTTCTCCACGGAAACTGGTATTTATAATGACTCTCCTCAGTCAAAGACAATTGAAGTCTTTGCTTGCTCTTGCTTGGTTGCTTCGTAAGGGGAGTGATTGACCAGGACGGTATGGACAGATATTCGTCTCACAGTTCTTGAGAATGAATTCAAAATGGAATTCGAAACGTCGAACAGATCAGAAGACACCTAACGGATAAAAAACCCAGAAAAATTCATCTTGCATATCGAAGATCCGTGAAAACATCAATTTCTACATAATACCTGGATGGGCAGGATGCAGCCTCAATATCGGACTCAGTCGGATAATGACTGAGGAGAGTCATTATAAATACCAGTCTCCGTGGAGAACAGACAATTGAAGTCTTTGCTTGCTCTTGCTTGGTTGCTTCGTAAGGGGAGTGATTGACCAGGACGGTATGGACAGATATTCGTCTCACAGTTCTTGAGAATGAATTCAAAATGGAATTCGAAACGTCGAACAGATCAGAAGACACCTAACGGATAAAAACCCAGAAAAATTCATCTTGCATATCGAAGATCCGTGAAAACATCAATTTCTACATAATACCTGGATGGGCAGGATGCAGCCTCAATATCGGACTCAGTCGGATAATGACTGAGGAGAGTCATTATAAATACCAGTTTCCGTGGAGAACAGACAATTGAAGTCTTTGCTTGCTCTTGCTTGGTTGCTTCGTAAGGGGAGTGATTGACCAGGACGGTATGGACAGATATTCGTCTCACAGTTCTTGAGAATGAATTCAAAATGGAATTCGAAACGTCGAACAGATCAGAAGACACCTAACGGATAAAAACTCAGAAAAATTCATCTTGCATATCGAAGATCCGTGAAAACATCAATTTCTACATAATACCTGGATGGGCAGGATGCAGCCTCAATATCGGACTCAGTCGGATAATGACTGAGGAGAGTCATTATAAATACCAGTTTCCGTGGAGAACAGACAATTGAAGTCTTTGCTTGCTCTTGCTTGGTTGCTTCGTAAGGGGAGTGATTGACCAGGACGGTATGGACAGATATTCGTCTCACAGTTCTTGAGAATGAATTCAAAATGGAATTCGAAACGTCGAACAGATCAGAAGACACCTAACGGATAAAAACCCAGAAAAATTCATCTTGCATATCGAAGATCCGTGAAAACATCAATTTCTACATAATACCTGGATGGGCAGGATGCAGCCTCAATATCGGACTCAGTCGGATAATGACTGAGGAGAGTCATTATAAATACCAGTTTCCGTGGAGAACAGACAATTGAAGTCTTTGCTTGCTCTTGCTTGGTTGCTTCGTAAGGGGAGTGATTGACCAGGACGGTATGGACAGATATTCGTCTCACAGTTCTTGAGAATGAATTCAAAATGGAATTCGAAACGTCGAACAGATCAGAAGACACCTAACGGATAAAAACCCAGAAAAATTCATCTTGCATATCGAAGATCCGTGAAAACATCAATTTCTACATATATATATATATATATATATATATATATATATATATATATATATATATATATATATAAGATGTCATATGCGCCTATAAATTGATAAACGGTCACATTGGCTATCATCTCATTGTCTCTCCAAAATTTCAACGTACCACGTACCACATCAAGTTCAAATATTTTTTCACAATCGGATCTGCCAAATTAACATAATCAGTTCCACAGAGTGGTATTGGTTCGGACTTCCTTTGCCTACATCATTAACTCTATCGAAACCCGACTTGAGATGGAAAAAAAACTAAATTTGAGAATAAATTACGACTAATGAAATCATTACACTGATATATCTCTCAAAAGTTGAGAATTTATAAGCAGAAGTTAATCGAAAGTCAATAATGAGGATGAAAAACTCGTTAAATCATTCAAATCCATTATTAATACGAAGTTTGGTATTTTTTTCTGAAATCTAGTCAAATTGATTTGGCAGGTTTGAAATTGGGGCCTCCAATAAGGAATTTGAGGTTATGAGGACCTGTTTCAGATATTCAAGAAAGTTACATTATTATTAATGAAATTTATTTTCACGTCCATAAATTGTAATTGTTTCTTGTTTTGCTCACGAGCGGGTGGATTATTGAAACACAATATTCTGTGTTTTACACTTTTAATGCTTACGTTTCGGCGATGATTTCCTGCCTTCTTCAGGGCTACAATATTGAAAGAGGTGGGGTATAACATATATGACATGACGTATACATATAAACATATACACAAGAACAATAAACAAAAAACACTCCAAATGTAACGATTCTCACCATGTTCCCAAGAAATGACAATTATGGCGAATTTTGATGTAAACACCACTAATACATACATAGACACCAATACTCAAATTACATTTGGGGTGAGGAAGGCTTGATGAGAATCGTTACATTTGTACTGTTTCTGGTATACCTATAGTTTTTGTGCTGTTTGTTGTATATCTATCATATTCAACGTCATGTCATATATGTTATAACCCCTTTTTCAATACTGTAGCCCTGAAGAAGGCGGGAAAACATCGTCGAAACGGTGGCATTAAAAGTGTTGACCAAAACAAGAATAAGTATTGATAATATATTTTTTTAATCCGTCTTTTTGTTCGAGTACATTGAAAATATCTTTCGAAATATTGTCTATCAGATTTTTCTCCATATATTTCCCACCATAATTGAAATATTCAACAAAAAATTTCATATCAGTCAATTGCGAGGTGTTTTTTGGACTTGTTCTGTGCGGAGAAAATAATATCATTGAGAATAAAAATGATATGGGCGAATATTTCCCTCAAAATGTCCCATAAGAGCAATGCAATTATCGAAAACTTACAGCGGTAATTGCATTGTATCAAGTCACATAACAACACATTTGAAACCGTCGGTAGACGTCAGTAAACAACACAAATGAATGTTAGATAGACTTCAAAAATAGAAAAACATTTCGCGTTCAGGTGAGTACTCCATACAATCTATAGAGGAAAGTATAAATGAACAAAAAATAACATTTCCTTGAGAATTTCTTTATTCGTGAAATATTTCAATGAATTATATTCGTGCATAAAAATGACCAGATAATTTTGCATTCAAGCGTGATATCTTATACAAATTGCACTTCCGGCAAAATATGAAAATAAACTTTTATATATCGCGCTTTCTTGCAAAATTATCGGTAATTTTTATGCACTCGTGCAATTATAACCGAAAACAAACATCATTCGAAAGTACACTTCGAAAAGATCCCGGCAACTTGGGTAGAGTATAAGTCCAAAAAAAGCACACGAATCCTCACAAAAACGCAAATAAAAGTCGATAATAAAAAAGGAGCTCTGTCCTCAGCAAAAATTCATTTTGTGCAGAGAGCTTCCGACGATTTTCTTTTCTCCGAGGCTCAATAATACATTACTCCTCTCATGAAAAAAATACATTTCCATCATGTTTCCAGTCATTCTCGGGTGGCTCAAGCATGCATAAAACAGCAGTCGTTTCGTTACTTCTTCGTATGCCGTGCTATCAGAGATTTCTTGCACTTTACATTCGGCTGCCGAGTTTTAGCAGAAATACAAATCGAGTCGTATGAAAGATTCAAGCCGCGAAAAATGTGGTACACCTTTTCAGTATCTTCCTGCATTGAATGCAATTGTTGACAATTCACACAGAAGATGAACTGAATTGAGATATAACCAGTTCAGCCACGGTGAACGTCATAACTCCACTGGAACTCACATTATTTCGTATATTGATTGCATTCACGAAAAGCCCCAAGTAGCACATCATATTGGCTGAACCCCGAGTTCAGATTGGTCCAATATAGGTAGATGTCGAACCAATATTAATCAATATTGAGAAAACGATATCTCATATGAATATTGGCTCAATATCGACAATAAATTTCAACTGCATTTTGTAAGGTTCAATATTGATAATATATATGGGTTTGATAACAACTTATCACTTATATCAGAATTACCATATCAGGTGATAATGAATAATATCAGTTTAATTTCAATATTGTCTGCATATTTTGTATATACTCAATTTTCAACATCGAAATCTAATGTATATTCGACATTGTTTGGGAGCCTAGATTAAAATATTGTATTATCACATTAGGTGGCATATTGGCATGATAATGCAATATAGATACGCGAATTCTGATATTGCTTGAATATTGTTTTAACAGTAAAATGGAAATATTCAAATAATCATTTTAGAATCACAACCTGAAAAGGCGGAATCAGGATTTCGAAAGTGATCACTTAATGTATTCAAACATATATCAATATCGGTAACAAAATATTCATCACGAATTATTCCTTACAAAATTTGGAAAAATTGAAATATCGTCATGTGGTGGATTTCAATACCAGAAAATTACGCCCAGAACATTTGGCACAGCAAGTTTGATCGCCATCACATAAGACAGTGATCCTTCAGTGTTTTTTCGAATATATTTCATCGTTTCTTGAGTTTCTAACATTTTAATGTTGTCTCGAACATAACTAATTTGAAGTCACCACATCTATACAACCCAGCTCTTTAAAAACACGTCTCTCCGTTCCGTAGAGTGTATAGTGGTAGACGATATTTTTTCTATTCTGAAGGTCGTGAGTTCAATCCCCGCAGCAGCCAGAGTTTTTTCCAGGTTAATATTCGGTTAGATAATGTGGATGAGTGGAATTTTCGAGTTGACAATTCGATAACAGAGATACGAATAATCCCGAATATTATAAAAAAAATTATTGAGTGACATTAATCGAATATTCCTTTTCTGTCGATATATCATTAACAATATTGTACCAATATAGTTGAAACGATATATCCTTACATTGCTTTCGAATGTTGATCTAATATCGCCGAATGTTCACATTTTTTTTGGGGCCAATATGATATCTACAATATAAGGTTAATATCCCCGTAATATTGAACCAATATTGGTCTAATATGTTTGTGCTACTTGGGGCAATTCATCTCGTCAGGAGTGAATCCACGAAAGATATAGGGACAATTGCCTCCTGGATTTTTTTTATATGCAGATGCACACGAAAGGAAAGCCGTATAATGTTCAAAGAACATCGCCGAATCAAGGGACAGGAGATACAAATTAGCATTGTGAGCCTCAGGAAATATCTCTCCCGTCAAAGAGTTCAAAAGTTCAGCTGTTCTAATTGGAATAAGATCACTGAGCAAAAGATCTTCGAGATGTCTCCAAGCTCACGACAAAGGGGTGGGAATTCAGTACTCGTCGGGTCATCTGTGTTGATGCTGCCAAGGAACGATGGACGACTACTCAAAAGAGCATCGACCGCGAAAATATCTATAGATGAGAGACAAGTCTCCGACCCTTCTACAATGCTCCAACGAAGTGAGCGAGTTTATGAACGATGAAACACCAACAGGACGGATCGAGTCGCCTTTCTCTAGTAGAATCAAGGAGCTTCAATGATCTGCTCCTTGTAGATCATTACAAGCTGACGAGAAGTGAAGTGTTCCTTTGCACGAAATAGAAATCCGAGTGACTGGGAAGCACCTTGAGCGATCGATCTCACATGGTTTTCACATGAGAGATTATTACTGATCGTAATTCCTAGCATCCAGATGCTCGACTTTGAAGGAATAGTTACTCCTGGCTCCTGACTGAATACTAGATAATGGTAGATCGGCTTTCCTTGACAACAGACAAGCCTGTTTTTTCCAGCATTGAATTCCACTAAGTTGATAATTGGGAAGTTAATAATTTTATGCGACGTCTGGCGGAAATATAACGCACTGCTATAATTTCACAAACAAACGGCTTCCATTTTATGTGTGTGAATTTATTGAGTTCTTTGGTGTTGATTTAGGAAATCTCATCTGAAGTTGTAATTTTTTTTGATTAATAATAACAAACAATCATGGATGCAGATCGCTCAGTGAGCCGTATAAAGTGTTGGGTGCCAAGTTGCCGCAACTCTTGGAACCGAAATCCAAAGTTGTCTTTCAACACGTTTCCAAAGAGAAATACATCTTTGGTGGGAAACATTACGGAAAGTGGATTGAAAGAGAAAATAGACAGGTACAAGGCTTGGAAAATCAAACTGAAACTGCATAAATCACCACCTAGAGCGGCTTTAGTGTGTTACTTGCATTTCAAGAGAGATGATTTCTTGTTACCTGGTGAGTCTGTTTGTCTATTTTTAGGCGAAGTTATGGCGCATTTCATCATCCATGTAATACAAGCCTCTTTGGTTCACTAACACTACACTAAAACTAAAAAATGTCCTGGAACAAATATCATTAGATTTTAAAACACAATGCATCTATGTTCACCTCCAATGAATGGTATTGTGCGGTTATTCAAAGCATCATGAACACAGTTATATTAACCTTCACGAGGAAAATTTCTACCTATAGCAAAAAAAACACCAAAATCTTATCTAGCGAGGGCAACTGATGACTGGATTTCAGTTTGGCGCGTTATTTCCCAAATGTATACAAGGTAACTATTTCAAAATGGTGGATATAGTTTAACCACCACCAGCGCCCTCATCGGTCGATATTCTTCCCTATACCCCATTCTATTATTTTTGCCAAGTCATCGTTAGTTAAATTGTCGTGAATGGTTTTCTGAATTCTTGTTTCTCGTGCTGATATGGGGATTCTGGAAGACAAACTAGTATGAAGTCCGCAAAACTATGTACTGAGCCAGATGTTCTCCCCAGCAAATCATTGATGTGAAGCAAAGAAAATGTGGGCGTCAGAAATGAACCTTGTGGAAGACCTGCATTTATTGGGAGAATATCAGACGATACTCCACATACACCTAGCAGACAAGAAACTCTTCATCAAAACACACCATTGATGAGGCATACCATAAGACGGCAGATAAGAGAGGAGACTCGATCAAACGCTTCTGTTTGTAGTTTTTTTTTCTGCAGCAATTCTGGTTATTCTATTGGTCCATTACTTCTAGACGTCTCTCAAATAGAATCACACGAATTGCACGCCTTGAACAAAATTCTGGTTATAGTCGTGACTACTTCTAGACCACTGCAGGAAAATAAGTGTCTATTTCTTGGTGAATATCTCAGATACCTTCATTTTTTTCCTGATAGTAGGTTTTCTGGGACGGGTATGTTTTCTTTTGAATATTCCTCAATACAATATTTTTTGTTTTTTGAAGAGCAGAAACTCATCGATGGCTGGTACATTCCGATTCAATTGCTGATTCGAATTTCGTAATAGATGCTCTAACATTTAATTTTTCATTCTCAATGATTTTTTGACATTTCTTCCTGGGTTCTCAACCTTCCACAATTTGAAATAATAAGATCTAGAAGAGGAATCTGTACCTACGAGTGTAAAAGGGCAGATTTCTAATCTATCTCGAAATGTTGTTAATTAATAACAGTTCCTCTGGAATGAATCACGTTCTTTGAGTCAGCAACTTCTCGTATGAGTCGAATTTGCCTAATCAAATAGATAACTGATTCATTGAAATAAATATCGGTTTCAACGTTTAGAGAGCCAAATCTGCTTCCGTTACAAATCTTTCTCATGTATGTTCGTTTTCGATAATCTGTCAAAGATTTGAGATTTGAAATATTATTTTGTCTTTCAAGGGGGGTAGCTAGATGCGTTGAGATGCAAGTTTACCTAAAATAATCAGGAAGATACTATCTCCTCTTGCTACGTGACTTTTTCTGGTTTATTAAATTTTTTGTTGTTACGTACTGAGCATTGTAATAGTATCAGAGTATCAGAGTTTTATACTTTGCTCTCACTGGTTGACAGATAATTTCATGTTCGCACTGTTTGAAAAAACAGTGCATCAAAACAATACATCCCAATGTTCATCAGCAAACGCAGTCAGTGATTACTTCATATTGTTTCGTGTAAATATTATGTTGCAAGTATTCAATACTAATTGAATGAATTTATAGTTCGTAACTCTCGTATCCTAATTATTATCGGGAGTAATTACACAAGTGCTTCAAAATTACCGATAATTTTCCATGAAAGCATGTTGTCTAAAAACTGCATGAGTTTATTTTCATATTTTGTCGAAAGGTTCCGACCCCGAAGGAGGAGGGCTCTTTTAGCAAAATATGAAAATAAAGGAATGCAGTTTTTTTACTGACAACATGCTTGAATGGAAAATTATCAGGTTTATTTTGATACTCGAGTGTTATTCGGTAGAATATTTCTGGATTTGAAACAACGACGTTTAAAATTCAGTATTTATGCCTGTCAAGATGACAAATGTACATTTTAACAATCGTTACTATAGATACACGGACCGAGCGGGTATTTTTCGATACCTACCGGGTATTTACTAGCCCGAAAATGTCCCGCCGGGAATTTATCGCTGTAATTGATCGAAAATGTCCCGGTTCATATGGGATTTTTAACATACGATGGAAATATTCACTATTACAATTGCTCATTTTACCAACTTTATCGCAGCCAACTTATAATAAATATTCCACTAGCCAAGGAATATTCTCGGTATTAACATTCATCCTATAGAAATACTGAATTGCCTACGAACGAAAGGTATTTGAATTCCAGCCAGTAATATCTTCTCTTATTCAACGACTCTGCTATCCGGTGGAACCCTAATGAGTATGAACACAACATTCGACACCCACTCCTAGCGACTTATTTTCTCTCCGCATACTCTATCGTGACGTTTATATCAAAACAAACATTGAATGAGTTTTTTGACTCCGATCTAAGGAGTATGTACGTTTTGTAACGAGATACTCTGTTCAAACTGTGTGGGAATATGTGACTGGATGGCATATCGAGTTAGGAAAATAAAGTAAACGAAGGTTACTTTTGTTTTCATTTGATGAAAATGATTACTCACTTCTAACTTTGAAGGTGATGATCATTATGACAACGAAACTAAGCCAGTTGTGTTTCAAAAATAGACACTTTTCAACAATCGAAATGTTCTAATATTTGCAAAAGTTCTGAACCCTTCATTGTTTCAGAATATTCCACAGCCGATTGGACACAAAAATTCATAAAAACACACTTTATGGGTGCCTATCTTGATTTGTCCAATAGGAACTGATAGCATTGGATACATTCTTGGAATTTATTCTTTCTACCTTCCTTTTATATTTGCTATGGAGATGAAAAATGGTTTCTTGACTCAAAATTCACTGGAATCAGTACAGAACCTTACTTTTTCTCTCTGGTAAAAACGTCACAATCATGGGAAAACATTGTAGTGCTTAAATATTTTCACCAACTTCCAATGGAAAGACATGTATGTGAAAAATGTTAATTGTCTGAACACAAATAAAACTTTGATACGCCTAAGCAGATGAAGTAGTTGCTTTTTGTTGTGGTAAAACATTATTGAGGACAGCTTATCCATCCTGGCACAAACTCAGATATTTTGCACACTGGTACTGTAGACCATGACGAAAGAAAAAGCACCTTCTAGGAATAAATTTCAACACAGTTAGCACATATAATAGGTGTTTTTTATCTTATTATACTTTACAGAGATTGCTGGGCATGAATGTTATCAGTTCTGTGGCAAGTTGGATTGGATAAGCTGTACTTTGATGTTGATTGTTGAAGGTTGATATAGAAAGCATTGACTTGAATACATTTGACGTTTGCATGAAAATAAACGTTTCTATAACATAGATCTGAAGATCAAAACTTTTTCTGTTTCAAACTAGGTCAAACATGAACTCTGAGAAAATCTTTAGATCAAATGAAATCAATTGATTTAAGTGAAACTCGTATTGTTTTGGTGAGGAACTCGCACAAGATATATATTTTTTCTTATTCTTGTTTGGTTCCATTCATATCACAAGCTGGCAGTTCAACAAATAAAAAACAGCCCAATAACAGTATTGCAGGAATCATAATATGTATGTTCGGAATTATATTGAGGTCCAGTTGTACAAACTCCATAGAACTGTTCTATAAACAAACCCAAATCAGTTATTGAGCAATCAAAGATTCTAGTGGATAAGGGCTAGTCGTGTTTACTGAACTGCGGTTCAAGTGAACTCGGTTTAGTTGCTAAGCATCAGCCAATCAAATCGCCTGTTGTTCGATCAGTGAACCGGGTTCACTTGAACTTCAGTTCACCGATTTCCAAATTTCATGATGTAGTGGACTATTACAAGAACACTGAACCGTATTCATACTGAATATGTAAATGCAATGGAAACACTTTCCGAATTCATTTTTGTGAATGTTCCATAAAATTGAAATCCAAATAGCAAATTCAAGAAATGCAATAATAACTCCCAGAGGTACCAATATAGGTGAAATAAAATTGAATCATTCCAAGATAAGCTGACAATTGCATGGGTTATACTGAACTGTCTGCAAAAATTGCTATTTTTTCATCGATTTTGCTTGTCACACATTCAAATCTGAATCAAATTTGTCATTATTCGAATATTCATTGAATTATAAAACGAAACGTGTCAGTCAGAGTTGAATTGTCATTTATAATTGAAAAAATACCAAACTGAAGTTTCTGGTATAGAGAATAAATTATTATGAAATGCCAAAGGTATCTCAGAAACCATTTCTGGCATGGAGTCGTTTCGCTTGACTGTTGAAAACAAGTTTGTTTAATTGAAGGCAGTCCTACGTATCCTCATTATTTTCTTATTTATTCTTAGAGTATAAAGCGCGCAATGTATATATTCTTGTCCAGGAGTGTTTTTTCACGGACGGAATGAAAAATTATAGGCCAGGAGAATTAGGCCTAAAACAATTCGAATATTGGTTTAACGGAACGCAAATGGAAATGGTTTAGGAATGGTGAGACTGATGAAAACATAACTCTGCAACCGAAACACGTTGAAAGTTATTGGGATGATTTCGAATTGAGATCGCAGCGCCACTTCAGAGTAAAACTCAACTGCTTTGCACCGCTTTGACAACTATTCTAATTAATTCTGACATTGTTTGAAGATTCAGAACAGAAAGTATTTGGTGAACGATTGTTATTATTGTTCTTGGCCGGCCAACAGTGACAAATTTTTTTTGGTCAATTTTATACAGTTTGCCTTAGGAAGGAGAAGTCATTGGTAGAACAAATCCAAATCTGCAATATAAAGATTTCAGTATCACTACTTCTATTCGGGTTTGAAAGCCGTTGTTTTTGTAATTTCTTCCTGACGTTTCGCTGGAGCGAGTGGCTAGCTTCTTCAAAGGCCCATCATACATCTTGAGTTAGATAGACTCCGATGACTGGGTATTACGACTTCGTCAAACTTATTTATATGGATCCAGGTAGTTAGGAGTACTAACTGAGATGTCAAGATCTAGATCTTCAATTAGTTCAGATTTTCATTTCCAATGATGCAGCAACGCATTCACGTGTTCATTGGGCATATGGATGAAAGAGCAAGCTCTGCCATGAATTTTTCATGTGCAGATATTGAATCCTGCCTTCTGTTAGGTTCTCTGTACTGAGTTTGTAACCTCTCAATAAAAGCATTTATTATTATTATTATATTAAAAATTATATAAAACGAGATTCTACTTGGCTGTCAGATAATAGGCGGTGTATTGAAATCACAGATAAAATTGTGTACGAAAAAAAGGGGTGAGAATTCAATTGATAATGATTTCGATAGGGAAGCATGAACCCCGTCTGAACTTGAGACGGCGGATATCTATGCAAGTAGCAATTTTTTGTTAGCTTGAAAGTGGTTCTTGCTGAGTAGTAGTATTGGCTTGGACTTCCATTTTCTATATTATCAACTCACTGAAACCTGTTACTAAGCAAAAAGGACAAGAAACTTATAAAAAATTTTAATCGAATAAGGTAATCAAATCCAAAAAAAGTTCAAATAGATTTTTTTGATCAACCATAAAATTGGAAGGTTTGACTGAGCGAAGAAAACAATATTGTGACAAGAATATTGAGATATCGAATATGAAATAGCAGACCATGAAATCCATTTCATTCTTTTCGTTTGTATTTGATTGCCTCCTCCGTCAGAGTCGGGCTCTTTCGACAAAATATGAAGATAAACTCTTGTAGTTTTTAGACAACATACTTTCATGGAAAATTATCGGTAATTTTGAAGCACTTGTGTGATTACTCCCGATAAATTCCCGGCAGGACATATTCGGGCTGGTAAATACCTGGTAGGTATCGAAAAATACCCGCTCGTACCGTGTATCTATAGTAACGATCATTAAAATGTACTTTTGTCATCTTGACAGGCATAAATACTGAATTTCAAACGTCGTTGTTTTAACTCCGGGAATATTCTACCGAATCACACTCGTGCATCAAAATAAATCTGATAATTTTCCATTCGAGCATGTTGTCAGTAAAAAAACTGCATTCGGTTATTTTCATATTTTGCTACTCCTTCGGAGTCGGGCTCTTTCGACAAAATATGAAAATAAACTCGTGTAGTTTTTCGACAACATGCTCTCATGGAAAATTATCGGTAATTTTGAAGCACTTGTGTGATTACTCCCGATGATTTCCCGGCAGGACATATTCGGGCTGGTAAATACCTGGTAGGTATCGAAAAATACCCGCTCGAACCGTGTATCTATAGTAACGATCATTAAAATGTACTTTTGTCATCTTGACAGGCATAAATACTGAATTTCAAACGTCGTTGTTTTAACTCCGGGAATATTCCACCGAATCACACTCGTGCATCAAAATAAATCCGATAATTTTCCATTCGAGCATGTTGTCAGTAAAAAAACTGCATTCGGTTATTTTCATATTTTGCTACTCCTTCGGAGTCGGGCTCTTTCGACAAAATATGAAAATAAACTCGTGTAGTTTTTCGACAACATGCTCTCATGGAAAAATATCGGTAATTTTGAAGCACATGTGTAATTACTCCCGATAAATTTGCAAGCAACTGTTCACTTACTTGCTGTCATCCAGTGTTTCGGCGATCATTGAAAATGAGGGATAACGAAGGAATTGTTTTCTGCTCCAGCAGAAATTACCACACCAGCATGGTGGAAGTAGAAAAAGTACAGTACGCACTCGAGGATAAGGCTAATAACGTTAACTCGCGAATCATCGGCTAAAGCCTCGTGCTCACAATTTTAATAGGCTACTCATCCTTTTCACACCCATATCATTTTTCAATTCTCCTGGACTATATTCCTCTTGACTGTTTCCTCATCATCTCGAAGCAGCTAAGAATTTTTTCTTCACGCATCGTTTTCCTATGACGATAAGGGAAACGATTGCCAGTGCATGTATCGAATCCGAATGACTTTTTCTGTTCGTTCGGCTTGATGAAAGAACGTCGGCGTCTGCTGATGCGGATGTGAAGAGAGATTGGATATGCGATAGTTTGTTGCTGTTTGCAGAGTCTCGGTAGGGTTCGAGATGCCGGCGATTTGAATAAATCATCGGGAATATTAAGTCTGTCATTGTCGGTAGTTATTTTCTCTACCGCATGCACTCTATGCATTTGCGGAACTCAGAGTCCACCACCAACCTTTGATGTAACTGGATGGGCATTGGCATATAAGCAGTGTGACCATCTCTAAACCCCAGATCCTGCCATACTTTGGCAAAAAACCTGACAAATCCCAACGTTTGAATTGAATACAAAACATTCAAACTTTAACAACATTGTTATTTTATATAATATATATTTATACATAGTTTATAGAATTCTCAATTTGTGATACATGACCAGAGAGGATTTGAAATGATTCGTGCCTTAACGGCAAGCGACACATAAGTGAAACCACCTAGGGTTTTTAACACTCTCAGTTTCCTGATTTCTGAATGGAAAAGATAAATCAAAAAAATATTATATATATATATACATACAGTGTGTCCCTAGACCAGTGGGACAGTTGAATATCTCTTGAACCAATAGGAATTTTCAAAATATTTCAAGTTCACATTATATCGCATTATGAGAGCTAACTTCAGGAAGACTATTTTTTATACGAGGGGCGCAAGATAGGCTCACAAAATCGAACATCAATTTTTTCAAATGGAACACCCCATATATTTCAATATATCTGAACTCTCATTCCTTAAAGGTAATCATTGGTTTTTTATTTTTGAAAATCCGACAAGGCGTTGCCAAGTTATACCAGTGGTTCATGAAATGCAGGCATTTTTTTAGACAAACCCAGTTTTCATACTACGAAGAATTTCTGGAATCATTCGAGACTGTTGATAGTCGGTAGCATATTCTATAATATGGAATACTCATCTTCTTCGAGAGTTATACAGGGTGGTCAGAAATATTATATGATTTTCACGAAATTCAAACTTTCTTCACATCAATTTTTCAAATAGTGCACCCTACAATATGAATTATTTTATAGCCCATTGGTGATTTGATTGCTTATGGTCAATGGTTGTGAAAGAGATGTGAATTTTATCATCAGAAAATGCAAAAAAATCATCAAACTACGTATTTTAGTGTAATTAACTACATAAGAGTCCCTACAAGAAACTTTCGGGGAGTGAATTTTTGGTGTGGAATTCTCAAGAATAATACCATATTTTTATCAAGATACTCTGAATAGTGAGAGATACCTTTGTTTTCTTCGAAATGAGTTCAGTAATCATCTTGATGAGTTTCCCCTTGGAAACCTCAGAGAAATGTTCTTCCAGCAGGATGGAGCGCCGCCTCATAATGCTGGGATCGTGACAGACCAATTGAACGTTCTTTTTCCTCAACGATGGCTCGGAACAAACGGACCAATAAAATGGCCGGCTCGTTCGTCAGACTTGACCCCCTTGAAATTTTTTTTGTGGGGGTATCTAAAATCAGAGGTGTATACTACTCAAATATTGAATGTGGAGGATTTGCAAAATCGAATTGTAAATGATTGTCAAAGTATAACACCGCAAATGTTGGAGAACATCACAAGAAATCATGTAATGAAAAATTTCGAAATGTGCCTTGCAGCAAACAGAAGACAATTCGAACATTTATATTTATATTATCGTCCCTAATTATTTGTTAACACAGTTTTTTTCTTGTTGAGACTTTGTTTAGGACAGTTGAATGAATAAATAGTTTACTGCATTTTTTTATTTGCATTTGCTGATGATGAAATTCATATGTCTCTTTCAAAACCATTGGCCATAAGCAATCAAATCACCAATGGGCTATAAAATAATTCATATTGTAGGGTGCACTATTTGAAAAATTGATGTGAAGAAAGTTTGAATTTCGTGAAAATCATATAATATTTATGACCACCCTGTATAACTCTCGAAGAAGATGAGTATTCCATATTATAGAATATGCTACCGACTACCAACAGTCTCGAATGATTACAGAAATTCTTCGTAGGATAAAAAATGGGTTTGTCTAAAAAAATGCCTGCATTTCATAAACCACTGGTATAACTTGGCAACGCCTTGTCGGATTTTCAAAAATAAAAAACCAATAATTAGCCTAAAGGAATGAGAGTTCAGATATATTGAAATATATGGGGTGTTCCATTTGAAAAAATTGATGTTCGATTTTGTGAGCCTTTCTTGCGCCCCTCGTATAAAAAATAGTAATTCCTGAAGTTAGCTCTCATAATGCGATATAATGTGAACTTGAAATATTTTGAAAATTCCTATTGGTTCAAGAGATATTCAACTGTCCCACTGGTCTAGGGACACACTGTATATATATCTATATATATATATATATATATATATATAGATATATATATATATATATATATATATATATATATAGATATATATATATATATATATATATATATATAGATATATATATATATATATATATATATATAGATATATATATATATATATATATATATATATATATATATATATATATATATAATATTTTTTTGATTTATCTTTTCCATTCAGCATATCTGTTTCGTGTTTCAGTTTTTATAAAATCAATTTAAGAAAATGTCCTTCCGCATGCTGCGTTGGACATTGGTAAACACAGCAGTCCCTTTACGGAATTTCCAATATTCACATATATTCAAAGCATCATTGGAATTTTGCATTTTGCCGATAGCACACCAAAAATTGACAACACATGACAGCATTTGAAATACTACTTCCACCAGATTCCAATGAGTCAAAAAGCTCGAGGAACTTTTGTATCAATCATTTTAAGGTGCCGACTTTTGTTAGACGGTCAGCCGTGTTTCCAGTTTGTAGTTACAAAAAGCCAAGTCTTGTTCATCTTCATGTTTGGATTTTGAGTGCCACGAGGAAAATAGAAGAAACGTTCTCCCAACGCTCTTTCATATTTTTGCAACATCACATAATTACTAACTCTCGCCCACGAAAAATCTCTAACAATCTATAACCACTTGAATACTTATTATTATGTTGATATTACCATTATTTCCAACCTTATACATTTTACATTAATGTTGTTCATTGAAAGCGATACCAACATAACA
>JAVJAQ010004150.1:0-43051 GCA_032362365.1 Zygogramma bicolorata | reverse complement strand
GGACCACGCACGTTTCTTATGGAAAATGGCTTTCCGTGAATTTGTCTGAAATTTTGGTATGGTGTAGATCTTGATTCACTGATCAAAAGTGTCCATGGGCACAGACTCCCAAAATGGACAGTTTTCGAGATATGGCTCTATCAATATCAATTTTTTACATTTTTGTGGATTTTGGCACATAATCAGGTCCCTCTTACACTTAGGAAAAACGGAATTTATTGGATTTCGGTGCAGAAAATGATTGAAACACAGTTCTTTTTTCGTTTTAGAAACACCCATTTGAAGAAATTGTCATACACTGCTCGTCACTGACGATGTAACTGGACTATTTTTTTCGAATTTTATATTCCGAAAAAAACCTTCTGAATAGCTCTAGGTATCACAGAAATACATATATTCGACACATTCCGATTGGGACATTAGAAAAAATAATATTCGGTGAACACTTTATGAAGTGAATATTAAATATATATTTTTTTAATATTTTTCTGGTCGCAAGAGAAATAGTGGAGAATGCAAGATGAGCATATAAAAAATCGTATTTATAATGTTCGCTGACTAGATAAATACTCGTATCGAATGGAGTTTTTTTATACCGAGTGTTATATATCAATAGTAACAAGGGAATACATACCCAATAATCATTTCTAATCGTTAATTGAACCGTTAAGGCAAACGGATCCGTGAAAATGTCTGAATATTCGATACGATGTAGATTTCGATGCACTGTTCGAGTGTCTATTACTGCAGACTACAAAAGTGGACAGTTTTCAAAATATGGCACTATCAATATTCGATTTCCTTCATTTTTTAGATTGTGGCCCATAGTCGCTCAACTGTTATACTCAACAATAACGAAATTCTATTCATTTTTGTGCAGGAATTGACTAAAAACAATTGTTCATTCGTTTCAGATTGACCCTTTTGAAAAAATGTATTTACACTGCTCGTCACTGACGATGTAGCTGGGCTATCATTCTCAACTTTTGTATTTCCGTATTCGTAGAAACAAAACTTTCTAATTTCTCTAGTTATCACGAATATACTTATATTCAACACAATTCGAATGGTGCATTTGGGAAAATAATATTTGACAAGCTCTTAATCTGATTTGATTTTTTTTAAATACTCTCCTGACCTTCAAGAAAATAGTAAAAAACGCAAAATGAGCATCTAGCAAATCGTGTTCATGATGTACGCGGACGAGATGAATACTTGTATCGAATGTAATTTATTTATACTGAGTGCTAAAGATCAATATTAACAAGGAAATACATAGCCGAAAATCATTACTAATGATATTGATAATTAAACCGTTGAAGCAAATGAATCCGTGAAAATGTCTGGATCCTTCATTTGTTGAAGGCAATAGCTTATTCAGTTGAACAATTTATGAGTTGAAGGTAAACAATTACTGATATGTCATAAGGAAAATCATCGATTTTGATAATGAACTAAATGAAACACAGTTACTTAACTGCTTTCACTTCACTAAATATACTTATTTTTCACTGAAATAAGTTCTATAATTTTTCATGACTTAACTGTGTTAACTTCATCAAACATTTCAATTCTTCATAAAAATTATGATGATAAGTACGGTTCCTGGTTATGCAAGGTATTTGCAAATGTTTTGATGTCTCTGGTAATTGACAGCAAATCCAACTCTTTAGGGACGAAACGTAACTTTCTGGCTGTGGACATTGCTTGACTCACAGCTTAATGATTTAAATATTAGAAAATTATTTCAACAATTCATTTGGCCAAATCCTGCATGACTATGCATAGGATTACCGAAAGATTTTTTTCTTCTGAAATGATTCCAAAACAATCTTCGGAAAACAGATCAAGAAGTTACTTTGTGCGCATCGAAGAATTATTTACAACTGTGTGTCGGTTTGTAGACCCAAATCCTGGCAATATTAATCTAGACATTCAACCGTCTCCATCTAAATTGTTGGAGCAAAATCTTGACGTTGATTAAATATTCTTGAGAATGAGTGTTGGCAATCTTTGAATATTTGCTACTTAATCGCAAACCATGCATGAATCTCGAACTCATTGCAGTCGTTTTTCCTTTACTTCAGATAGGTTTTTCGGAAATGGGGTTCTATCCGCCGCATTCCTAACGTTTGAATATCTCAGCTCACATAGATGCTATCATGATCTATAAGGAGGTCGAGAAAGAAAAATAATGGTAGGCTCTGAGAAAATCGGAGAAAACAATTAATTTGTGAAGTGAATATTTCAGAAGATGGCACATTTCAATAGAATCCAGTGCTCTGTATGTAATACTAGACTTGCTCCTGGTCGAATGCAGTCAATCCGTGGAAATGAAGAACAAGTTAAACGGGAAATAGCAATTTCAAGACGTGATGCGAACGGTTATCCGCCGCTTGCAATTATGGACCAGACAAAAATATGTATAAACTGTAACAAGTCGATTTCAACCGAAATATCACTTATTGAACAGGATGCAGCTTGTCTTCGTTTGAATGTTTTGTCGCAAACAACGAGCAATTCGTGTATGATTTGCAATTCAGTAGTGAATATTCGAAGATTGTCGAATGAATGTCGGGCTAACATATTCATTCTCAGGAATATTTATGTACCGGAAAGCGCAAGATCTTGCCCCCATCATTTAGATGAAGACGGCTATATGTTGAGGATATTATTGGCAGGATTGAGGTCTACAAACCGACCTTATATAATCAAAGGGCCACAGTTGCAAACTCTTCTGGAACAACTTAGAAATCAGGCAAATGATTCGTGGCAGTACAAAGACGAAAATAGTTTCGCAGATGAGGATTTCCGTTCTCTAGCTCCAGTCACTAGAGAACAATTTCGAGATTTATATGGTTTATGTGTTCCTGTTTTCGGAGATGGATTTCAGAGGCATATAAAAAAAGGATCTCCTGGTATTCCTGTGCAAACTGAAGCAAGGTTTGTCAGATGAATTTTTAAAGGTCATTTTCAAATATTCAACTCGTCAAGCTGTGAGTCAAGCGATATCCACAGTTAGAAAGTCACTGATGTTACGTTTCGTCCCCCAGAATCTGGGATTGAGATCAATAACCAGAGACGAATTTATAGCAAGACATGTAACTCCATTTGCGAATACCTTATATAACCCAGAACCAGATTCACCAAAAGTTATCGTTTGCATTGATGGGACATACTCTTATATACCCAAAAGCAAAAATTTTCGGGTTTTAAGGCAAACTTATTGCATACACAAGGGTCGACATTTAGTTAAACCAGCTTTGATCGTAGCTCCGGATGGATATATTTTAGAAATTCAGGGTCCATACTTCTCAGATTCTCGAAATAATGATGCCGAGATTTTACGGCACGAATATGAAACTGATGGAAACTTAATGAGAGAATGGTTTAGGGATGGTGATATTTTCATTTTAGATAGAGGGTATCGTGATATAACCCCACTTCTCGATGATATTGGAATTCACTTTGAAATGCCCATCAATTTGCCTAGAGGACAAACTCAACTCACGACTAAAGAGGCCAATAAATCTCTTTTGGTTACTAAATCCAGATGGATTGTAGAATCTAGAAACGGTCATGTGAAAAGTATTTTTAAATTTTTTTCTAAACTTATTAGAAATATAATAATATAATAATATAACAAGTACCGCAATTTCCACGGCTTACTATGGATTATCTGAGAAAAATCACGGTTGGAGTATATCAAGTCAATCTAGCTCCTTCCTACATTCAAGATAAACTCCAGAGGGAACATCAAGAAATGTTTCAGTTGGACGAGTTATTAGAAGAACCTGGATTTTTGAGAGTGAGGGTATATTCTAGATTTCGGAATCATGCCAAATATCAACTGTGGATTGTGTACAAATCCCAAAATGAAGAAAATGTAGAGGCCATAGAAGGCTATTATTGCACCTGTAAGTCAGGAGCCAGGACAGTTGGTTGCTGTGCTCACGTCGCAAGTGTCCTCTGGTTTCTTGGATATGCTCGTCATGATGAAAACATTCGATATCCCTCTACAAACTTGTTGAACAATATTCATGATGCAGCCGATAGAAATCCACAATTACATCCGAATGATTTGTTCATAGTGGAATGAAGAAAAAATAATTCACATCATTATATAGTACTCTACCAGATTTCATTTGAACCATACATTTTTTGTTCGAGCTCACTATTCAGCGAATGCACCTACATTTTACTTCTGTAAAGATGATCACTGTCAGATTTTTGTGTCTTGACTCTATGCTCTGTAGTTGATGTCCGTGAAACTCTTGATATTTAACACTCGGTATAAATAAACTACATTCGATACTAGTATTCATCTCGTCCGCGTACATCATGAATACGATTTGCTAGATGCTCATTTTGCGTTTTTCACTATTTTCTTGAAGATCAGGAGAGTATTTAAAAAAAATCAAATCAGATTAAGAGCTTGTCAAATATTATTTTCCCAAATGCACCATTCGAATTGTGTTGAATATAAGTATATTTGTGATAACTAGAGAAATTAGAAAGTTTTGTTTCTACGAATACGGAAATACAAAAGTTGAGAATGATAGCCCAGCTACATCGTCAGTGACGAGCAGTGTAAATACATTTTTTCAAAAAGGTCAATCTGAAACTGATAAACAATTGTTTTTAGTCAATTCCTGCACAAAAATGAATAGAATTTCGTTATTGTTGAGTATAACAGTTGAACGACTATGGGCCACAATCTAAAAAATGAAGGAAATCGAATATTGATACTTACTGCCATATTTTGAAAACTGTCCATTTTTGTAGTCTGCAGTACTAGACACTCGAACTGTGCATCGAGATCTACATCGTATCGAATATTTAGACATTTTCACGGATCCGTTTGCCTTAACGGTTCAATTAACGATTAGAAATGATTATTGGGTATGTATTCCCTTGTTACTATTGATATATAACACTCGGTATAAAAAAACTCCATTCGATACGAGTATTTATCTAGTCAGCGAACATTATAAATACGATTTTTTATATGCTCATCTTGCATTCTCCACTATTTCTCTTGCGACCAGAAAAATATTAAAAAAATATATATTTAATATTCACTTCATGAAGTGTTCACTGAATATTATTTTTTCTAATGTCCCAATCGGAATGTGTCGAATATATGTATTTCTGTGATACCTAGAGCTATTCAGAAGGTTTTTTTCGGAATATAAAATTCGAAAAAAATAGTCCAGTTACATCGTCAGTGACGAGCAGTGTATGACAATTTCTTCAAATGGGTGTTTCTAAAACGAAAAAAGAACTGTGTTTCAATCATTTTCTGCACCGAAATCCAATAAATTCCGTTTTTCCTAAGTGTAAGAGGGACCTGATTATGTGCCAAAATCCACAAAAATGTGAAAAATTGATATTGATAGTGCCATATCTCGAAAACTGTCCATTTTTGGAGTCTGTGCCCATGGACACTTTCGATCAGTGCATCGAGATCTACACCATACCAAAATTTCAGACAAATTCACAGAAAGCCATTTTCCATAAGAAACGTGCGTGGTCCTTTATTCTAAATCTGAAGACAAGGATTAGCTGTTATATACCTTTTTTTTGTTCTGATATGGACTTTGTTTGTTACTGCTGATTATTTTAACCGATGTCTAGATAATTAATTAGTGCAGCTTCTACCTGCAATGTTTCTGGTCCAATATGGACTTCGTTGGTTATTACTGATTTTTCTGATTGAGTTCTCAACGAAAGATTAGGTAACGTTCATGCTTATTTTACATTTTGCTATTTCTAGACGTCACATGCATCGAGTAGCTTTGTGTCATGCACATGCTCAATCAATTTCAGATTGCTTTCACCAATTTTGTGGTCACTGTCTACAGCGTGTTGGGTGACACTGAATTTTTCTTCCCTTCCATAATTCATTTGTGCAAAAATATCCTTGAAACAGGTTTTAATAGTTCGTCGGCTCTGGCCGATATATTTGTTGTTGCAATCTTGATTTGGATAACCAAGAAGCTGTTATAATTTATAAGAAAGAAGAAAAGGAGAAACACCTGTTTCAAGGATTGGAGTATTTCATTTTGGTTCTGTAACGGATCATTTCCAGTTTCTCCTCTGTCGACGCATGGCTAGCTTGGCAAAGAAAAAGATGAAATAAATAATATTTCGAATTTTTGATCTATAGTTTTCGACCTAGGAGATACGAGCTACCAAGGCAGTTCCAGTCATATAGCTTTTTTTTCATGGAGGCGAACTAGATCAAAAAGTTTTCAACGAGTACATATATAACATCATGCCATGACATGTCACTCAGACACGTTTTAAACCTATTCCAGCAGAACAAATAGTTTTATCAATCACAGTAGCTCAAACTTGGAACTCAATTTTCTGAGTCCTGTCACTCAATTGGAAGTCCTCGACGTGATTAAAACTCTAAAAAACTCAAAATGTATTGACGCTAATGAGCTGAATAGTGATCTCATTAAACAAACCTCCAAAATAATTTCGCAGCCTCTTACTGAACTAATCAACCTAATTTTTACTACAGGTATTTTTCTCGATGCATTGAAATTATCTAGAGTTATTCCCATATATAAAAAGGATGACAAATCGCTTCTAGAGAACTACTGTCCGAATTCTATTATAAGCCTTTTTGCAAAAATTGTGGAAAAAATCCTTAAACTTCGTTTATTCCATTATTTCGAATCAAATCATTTATTCAACGAATCACAGTTCGGTTTTCGTAAAGAGCGCTCAACGATACAGGCTGTCCTCAAGGTTGTAAGTGACGTTGTCGAAGGTATTGACCAAGGTAGCCATACAGCAATTACGCTTTGCGATCTATCCAAAGCCTTTGATTGCATATCGCATGATATCTTAATACAGAAACTTTATTATTATGTTGTGAGGGGTGTTACACTCTCTCTTTTTGAATCCTACCTGAAAAATCGTTATCAAGCTGTATCTATCAACAATTCCACATCAAATTACAAACTAGTCAAACATGGGGTGCCTCAGGGCTCCGTGTTAGGTCCTCTTTCATTCATAATATACGTGAATGATATCAGTACATTCATGAAGCCATTCAAATCTGTATTGTTTGCCGACGACACTACCTTTATATATTCTGACAAAGATGCATATAAACTAGCAGAAATATCCGTAGAGGTTGAACAGAAGGCAGAAGCTTGGTTCAGCGTAAATAAGCTCAAGTTAAACCCTGAAAAAACTAAAAAACTGAATTTTTCTACAATTGACAGTTCAAGAGGTGGGGATGAAGTAAAATTACTGGGAATAACCCTGGACAGCAATCTTACATGGAATAATACACTGTGATATGAACCGAAGAGAATAGACGTGTTCCGCAGTGCTGCTACTTTATAGTAAAAAATCGTTGTTGAACGTACATCTATAAACTCCAGAATTTTGGTGAAAGTATTAAAAGTGTGAAGGTACCCAATTATCAATTGTGAAATCCATTGATTTATCTGAACGGCCGTAAATTTGATTTCTGTATCAATCATGAGTAGAGAAACACGAAACAAAAGCCAGAGCGGTAAGGGCGAGGATGAATTGCACTCAATTGTGAAAAGTCTGGTCACTAAATTGTGCACAGCGGATGATTTCATAAGTCGGCTGACTGAAACGATAACTCAAATAGTCGAGGAAAAGTATAGTGAAAGATTCAATGAATTGAAGAGGGAAAATGAAAGTATGGTAGGAAAACTCCAGCAACAGGAAGAGACTATTAATAGTCTTGTTAATCAGCAGAAGAAACATGAACAGAAAGAAAGAAGCAGAAATTTGAGGTTGTATGGTGTTACCGAAACAATGGCCAACGAAGACGTCACTGAAACTGTACTGGATATCGTCAATAATAAATTGAAACTCAAAATAGATGAATCAAGTATGGAATTCTGCTACCGATTGGGGAAGAAGGAAAAGAATAAAAGTAGGGCAATAATGGTGAGATTTTCCACGAACTACTTCAAAAATCTCGTGTATACTAATAAAAGACTCCTGAAAGCCACCAAAGTGGTGATTAGAGAGGATCTCACTAAGGAGCAACTGGAAATTGTTGGGGAAGCTTCCAAACGGGTGGGATCAGCTGGAAAAGTATGGACAAATAATAGAAACGTTTTTGTTAAGCTAAATAATCAGCAAAATGTATTGAAAATTGGCAAGATGGAAGATATCATCAAAATAGCTGTTGAATGTAACCATTAGTCAGTGAGTTATCAAATATATTCATTAAAATGCTCATTGTGTGTCAGTAAACAGACTCTTTTGAATATTATGTACACTAAGATTTTAAAGGATTAATGTGCAGCATTGCGAGCAGTTGGGATGCTCCCTTCGGCCGTATGTAGAATACAAAAAGAACTATTCATTATTTTGTTTCTCGTTTAGTTTTTTCTTCGAATTTTTTTTTGTAGTTGAATGCGAACAGATTGCTTCGCAGATGAATTTTCTGAACGTAGGTTTTTGTAATGCAAGATCATTATTGCCGTCTTTACAATATGTTAAACAAATAGTTTTAGACAATTCCTTAGATATTTTACTGATTTGTGAAACATGGTTGAAACATTCCACTGATAATGATCAGTTGAATATTAATGGCTTTAATTTACACAGGGTGGACAAAAATTGTAAGGGGAGGGGTTTGTGTTTATATGTTAGTAATAAATTACGGTTTGAGGTAATTGACATTGGGCGCGATTACATATGGGAACAGTGTTGGATAAGAACAACTGTTGAAAAAAAATCTATTGCTATTGGTGTGATTTATAAACCTCATGAACAGAATACAAATGCATTTTTGGATGAGTTTGAGGATAGCTTGGCTACAATAGGACCAACGGTAGACGAAATCGTTTGTATGGGGGATTTTAATTTAAATTTATTGGATGATGAGAATAACTGCGTGAATAAATTCTACTCGATACTGAATACATTGAATCTTTGCCAGTTGATAGATGTTACTACTAGAGTTACGGCCACATCGGCAACTCTTTTGGACTATGTAATAGTCCAGGAGGGAACTGAGGTGGAGAAGGGTATTATACCTTGCAACATTTCTGATCACGATATAGTTTATTGCAAGTTGAGAGTACGTGAAGAACATCGGGTTCCCAAACTTTGTACATACAGGAGCTTCAAAAACTTCAACCAAGACCTTTTTCAGGTAGATCTTTTCAATACTTCCTTTTTCAAGATATATGACCAAGAAATGGTTGAAGAGAAAGTTACATACTTGGTGAATTCTTTGAATAACATATTTGATAAACATATTCCAATAACTACTTCTAGGGTGACAAAACCGAAAGCCTCATGGCTCACGGGTGTGATAAAAATAATGATTGCTGAAAGGGAAAAAGCTCTGGTGAAATTCAAGAGAACAAAATTACAGAGGCACTTAGATTTCTATAGGCAAATGCGTAATTTAACTAACCAGGCTATTAAAAGAGAAAAAAGAGCTTATTTTGCCCATGAATTTAATAACACTTCACCAAAGGACATGTGGAAAACTCTCAAGGCTAATAAATTTATACCTGGAAAGAAAAATGAAATACCAGAAATTTAAAAAAACCCTCAGGAATTGAATAGATATTTTATAGAATCAGTCCCACAAAATGAACCACCACAAAATTTATTGGATTTTTATAAAAATAATAAACGGGTTGATAGTGATTTTGATTTTGAAGAAATTAATGATATGTTTGTATACAAAACTATTTCTGAAATAAAAACAAATGCTAAAGGATGCGACGGGTTGAGTATAAAGCTGATAAAGCTGTGTTGCCCTCATATCGTACCCTATATTACCCACATCATAAATTTCTGTTTAACCGAGAATGTCTGTCCAACTGTCTGGAAGAGAGCCATTGTGAAGGTTCTGCCTAAAAAACAGAGTCCAATGGAATTTAAAGATTTGAGGGGAATAAGTATTTTGCCTGTATTGTCAAAAATCCTGGAGAGAGCCATGGAGTTTCAAATCAAAAACCACCTATTGAGCTTCTCCTTATTGCCTTCTGTTCAATCGGGATTTCGGAAAGGGCATAGCTGTACAACCGCTCTTCTACATATTGCGGATGACGTAATGAAAGCAATAGATGAAAACAAATGTACGGTGTTAGTCCTACTAGATTTCAGCCGGGCGTTTGATACTATTAGTCATAATCTTCTGTTAGCTATTTTGGAATATATCGGTTTTTCTGCCGATGCTCTGTCATTATTGATGGAGTATTTGAAGGATAGACAGCAGATGGTTAGAATAGAAGAATGCAGCTCAGATATTTTATATCTCAAATCAGGAGTACCTCAAGGTTCCATACTCGGCCCTTTATTATTTTCTATATATACTTCCTACTTACTTCAGACTCTTCACACTTGTGAAGCACATTCATACGCTGATGATACTCAAATATATTACAGCTTTCCGGTGAGAATGGTAGACAGTGCTTGTGACATTATCAATGCAGATCTAAATAGATTTGTTGAACTGGCAACCGACCATTGTTTATTCATAAACCCCAATAAATCGAATGTAATGATCTTCGGTCCAAAATATCATCGTTCCATAGTGACCAACTCTGCGAATATCCACATTCGAAATGAACCGCTTGACATTGTTAGTGAAGCAAAAAATCTTGGTGTCTTGATGGATGTAGAGCTAAGATTTGAAAAATTCATAAATAGACTTTTACAACGTGCCTACTCCGCACTGAAAATCATTTATGGTAACCGACATCTTCTGCCTTATCATGTGAAAAAGTCATTATGTGAATCTTTGGTGCTTTCAGTTCTCAACTACGCGGATGTTCTTTATGGCCCATGTCTAACCACCCAGTACAAAAATAAAATTCAAAAAGTTCAAAACTCGTGTCTTAGATTAATTTTTGGTATTCGTCGGCGACAAAGAATCTCATACAAACTTCAAGAAATTGGGTGGTTGAACATGGAGAAAAGGAGGTTATTTCACGCTGCCTGTGTTCTCCATAAAATAATTGTAACAAAGAAGCCCTCATATCTGCATAGAAAAATTACATATCGTACAGACATTCATAACTTGAATATTCGATATAAAAATATGCTTGCAGTGCCAAAATTCAGAACAGAAGTGTTCAGGCGGTCTTTTAGGTACCAAATTTGTCAAAGGTATAACTCTGTCCCCACCTCTCTTGAACAATCAAATTTCACAAAATTCAAAACTAAATATAGAGACTATTTGTTCGGCTAAAATGGAAGAAAATGCATATATATCTTGTAAGGAATAAGTAAACCAAATTATATCTGTAAGGTGTTTGTTCGTATTCAGATTATAATAGTATTATTTGTATAAGAATCACAGTTTTTTCAGGGTTAAGTGGAAGAACATTTTCCGTGATGCATTGCATTACGGACGATGAACTTCGCCCTTTATTTCACTTTGTCATTCAAGTATAAGAATTATAGTGTGTTTTTGTTTTATGAAATAATAAAGACGATATTATTATTATTATTATTATTTTTTATCTGTCGTCTAAACAAATCTAGTCGGGTCCGTACTCCCCACTGCTCCGACCCAGTGGGCGAACGCGCTAGTAAAATTAACCAATGACCACTCCCCGCACCGCGGGGTAAGTGGTCACTGGCTCCGAGAATCGTGAGTCCTGAGCAGACGCAACGAACCGAGAATAACGGCCTTCTGCATGCGGCCGGCCAAGTTCTCTGCCGCATTACGGCATGCCGGTATGATCTTGAGCTCCGAGAGTAGCGTTGGTCTGGAACCACCGAGAACACCTATTATCAGAACCACTAACTTGACAGAATAGTCCGGGTGGAGCCTGCGGAGTTCGTAAAGTAGGTCCTGGTACTTTGTCCGTTTTTCCTCCTCTTTTCGGACGATATTCGTTTCGGCAGGGGCCGAAAACTCAATAACGAATATCGTCTTACTTCGGTGGTCGAAGAGGACTATATCAGGCTTATTGGCCTGTATTTGCCTGAGGGTGGGGAATGAAAAGTTCCAAAAAATTCGACACCTTTCATTCTCCACTACGGACTCAATATCCCCTGGAGCGTAAGGCAGCACCGGTGTCCTGTCTATTTCATACGAGTGCCGAAGAAAATAGTACAGCACTCGTAGGGCCGCGTTATGGCGATGGATATAGGCCGAGACCGCATAAACTGCACAAGATGACAGCAAATGCATCAAAGTCTCGGGCGCCTGTCGGCAGGCCCTGCATCTAGTATCAGGGACCTCTATACCCATCACGCGGCTCCGGTAGACTAGGGTGTTGAAGACACCGTCTTGGCACGCCATGATAAACCCTTCAGTCTCCGACTTCAGCTCACCTGACCTGAGGAAGGCAAATGTCAGCTTAACAGACAAGCCATGGTCCTCGATGTTCTTAAAGAAGACTCCATGCATGGGCTTGTCTGTATGCAGCTGCAGCATTTTGGCATTCTCTGCAGCCTTGATGTGAGCTTTTCTCCGTGCGGGCTCCAACTCGGTGACAGAGAGTTGGTTCACCCGCTCGGTGTCGAAGACTATACCAAGTTCATCAGCAGCGCGCCTTGCTGCCTTGAATAAAAAGGCTCCGACTCCTGCATGTTCGTGATGTCGGACCATGCAGTGTAGGGGATCCGAACTCCTGATGACTCTACAGGCTCCATCCAGCACCATTCTGTTGTGGAGACACTCCAAACTCAAAAGTCCACGGCCCCCTTGTTGTCGAAGGAGATATAACCGTGGAACGGACGATTTGGGATGCATGCTTCTGTGCATATGCATCATTTTGCGAGTCTTCACGTCAAGTTGCCGCAACTCTTCCTGAGTCCACTTGACTACTCCGAAGGAGTAGAGTAGAATCGGAATGGCAAGCATGTTGGTGGCAGAAACTTTGTTCTTGCCCGACAGCTCTGAGGACCAGATCTGCCGTAGTTTCTGCCTATACTTGCCACGGAGAGCATTTTTCACCGAGTCCACCTCTTGGGTGTGGCGTTGTTCCACACCCAAATAGGTGTATGTCTCTCCGGCATTCAAATGATGTAGAATGCTTCCGTCTACGAGTTGGGCATCCTCAGCGAAATCCTCGCATCGTCCTCTTTTGAGATGAACCAGTGCACATTTGTCGATCCCGAATTCCATACCGACAGCATGCGTGAACTCCTGCACCACCCTGAGGGACTGCTGTAGATCCCTTTCTCCAGAAGCATAGAGCTTAAGGTCATCCATATAGAAAAGATGGGTGACCTTATGCCTCCGGTTTCCAGGGGTGCCGCAGTTATATCCCTGGGTTTTCCTGAGCGCAACGGACAATGGCATTAGTGAGATGCAGAAGAGAAGAGGGCTGAGGGAATCTCCCTGAAAAACACCTCTTTTTATGATGACCGGCTCTGTTTGGATCCTGCTTTCACCTGATGTTATGGTGAAGCGGGTCCTCCAGAGCGGCATCAGTTGTTCGATGCATCTCACTATTTGATCGGGTATTATTATTATTATTATTATTATTATTATTATTATTATTATTATTATAAACACGTTGACCAACTGAAAAGCAAACTTAGTAGTACACTATATCTATTACGCCAAATCAAAGAATTCACTAGTTACGAAACACTCAAAACAGTGTATTTCTCATTATTTCACTCGCATATCAGCTACGGTGTAATTCTATGGGGAAATTCCTGTAGTGCCTTTCAAATTTTCAAATTGCAAAAACAAGCTATCAGGATCTTGGGAAACGCAGGCTTCAGAAAACATTGCCAACCTTTATACTTGAAATTGAAAACAATGCCGCTACCAACTCTTTTTCTGTACAGCTTACTGGTTGAAATACATAAAAAAACTGATTCACTGATCAAACAATCGGATGTACACGATCACGATACTAGAAACGCAAATAAAATACAAACTAATCGCTTCCGACGGACTAAATGCAAAAACAATTCCCTCAACTACAATCTTTATAATCACCTACCAGATGAATTCAAGAGTTACGGTGTTAATAGATTCAAAAAATGCCTGAAAAAATATCTTTTGAGGTTCTGCTTCTACTCTGTCAATGAATACATTGATCATTTCAGAAGAATGTGTTAATGTAATGACATTATTTCATTATTTTAGACAAGCTGTAGTTGATATTTTTTATTTATACACAGTGTTTCGTCTCTGTTGCTATGTTGTCTTTATACTTTAGATAGTTCTATAACTCATCTTACCTTATCTCTCGACACGAGATACTCTTTGTGACTTTCTACAAACATTTCTTGTGAAATGTAACGTAGTCAATAAACCTTGTCTTGTCTTGTCAATCAACTTACGATGTCAAACATCAAGCTAATAATTCAGTGCAACTGCAGTCGGTCGATTGATGTGAATATTTTATCAGAAGGTTCAACACTGAATCATACCGAAACTACTTTGGTATATTTTCAAGTAAATATTGAAATCCAACAGTTGTATGTATCCACAATGTGTATATAGTGGCTGATTTATTTTTTGTTTGATAAGGAATGAGTGGCCTTCGGAAACCACAACTCCACGTGATATTCATCAAAGAAGTAGATATTTATTAGATATCTGCCATTCAACTCACTCTTAAGATATGAATAAACTGGTCTTATCGTTGAAAATCAGGTTTATTCAGCTGTATTTTGTTTCTTGGATATGGGCATGAAGTGTAGGATCAACTGACAGAATGATGTTGCCCCACCCTTCAACTTGCTTGGTCTATATTAGTATTTACACTATCTATCACATCCAAATATTTTCGTGCTGAAAACAATTTTGCATATCAAATTTCCAAGTAATGAAATTATCTCTTCCAAGTAACCTTCTGATGGATTGTAAACTGCTTCCTGCCATTTGATATTCTCGAATCACTACTGGTCTCAAAACCTCTTTTAAAATGAGTTACTCAATGAATACTTTCCAGGAAGAAAAATACGCATAACAAGAAACATAACATAGGAAGAACGTGAACTTCAGTATACAGTGTGATATCAAGTTTTCCACTATGAGAAAATGACACAAAATAATAAACGTGTGTATTCAGATAACGCTCCCCTATGAACTCCAAACACCGAAAGTCGAAACGTGTGCGAGCTAAGGAGTAACGAGGTCTTACATTTCGACTTGTGGTTGCCAGCACGGAAAAAGATGAGCATTGAATCTGTCTCGAAGCGTTGCTTAAGTACTCGACGGAACTCTTCTGATCGAAGAAGTCTACAGCGTCTTTTAGGAAACAATATTGTGCAGGATTTTTATGACGTTTTCATTCGGATTACTGAAACCCACAGTGAATAATCCTACCAGGTTCTTCTCGGCTCTCTCAAAGACATCTAAGCGGAATTCAATACATTTGCCGGAGCAGTGTTAACGAGAATCTTGGAGCTGACATTAATAAGCGTACGTATTCGGTTACGTACTTTGTCGAGAACAATCCATCAGAAGGAAACGGTTTTGATTTCACTTGGAATTACAATTGTATCAGACACTCGGAGGTGAAGCGAAACCGCCTTATAGTGTTTCTACTTGATAGTTGGAAATTACTCATGCATAATTGCCGTTTCTTGAACATCATTAATGGAGAGAAGATCCGATAGATTGATGTTGAGTGTACGAGTTTGTGGGAATTACATGCGGGAATAGAGGATATTTATCGCGAGCATGCTACTGTCAAATAACTAACTAAATAACGTCAGGACCGGTTATCCCATGGGTGAAGATTGGGGAAAACAGTTTCGATTTATAGCAAGGTGTCAAATATATTATCCATGCTTGTCAGAATGATTACATTTTTTCATAGATCTCCTTATTCGAGAGCGATAGTCGCATGGTCGAGAAACTCTGCGAAGGACATGTAACTTTCGCGAGGTGATCAAACGTCTACTCATACCCCTAGTACAACTTACAGTTTGTCTGAATGTGGTTGAATATTTCCATCGTATGTTGAAAATCCCATATGAAGCGGGATATTTTCGATCAATTACAGCGAATATTTCCATCGCATGTCAAAAATCTTATATGAAGCGGGACATTTTCGATCAATTACAGCGAATATTTCCATCGTATGTAAAAAATCCCATATGAAGCGGGACATTTTCGATCAATTACAGCGATAAATTCCTGGCGGGACATTTTCGGGCTGGTAAATACCCGGTAGGTATCGAAAAATACCCGCTCGGTCCATGTATCTATAGTAAACGATTGTTAAAATGTACATTTGTCATATTGACGGGCATAAATACTGAATTTTAACGTCGTTGTTTCAACTCCGGAAATATTCTACCGAATTACACTCGTGCATCAAAATAAACCTGATAATTTTCCATTCAAGCAGTTATCAGTAAAAAAACTGCATTCGGTTATTTTCATATTTTGACTTCCTTCGGAGTCGGGCTCTTTCGACAAAATATGAAAATAAACTCATACAGTTTTTAGACAACATTTTCGATCAATTGCAGGGATACATTTCCGGTAGGACATTATCGGGCTGGTAAATACCCGGTAGGTATCGAAAAATACCCGCTCGGTCCGTGTATCTATAGTAACGATTGTCAAAATGTGCGTTTGTCATCTTGACAGGCATAAATACTAAATTTTAAACTTCGTTGTTTTAACTCTGGAAATATTCTACCGAATTACACTCGTGCATCAAAATAAACCTGATAATTTTCCATTCAAGCATGTTGTCGGTAAAAAAACTGCATTCGGTTATTTTCATATTTTGCTAAAAGACCCCTCCTTCTCCGGAGTCGGGCTCTTTCGACAAAATATGAAAATAAACTCATGCAGTTTTTAGGCAACATGCTTTCATGGAAAATTATCGGTAATTTTGAGGCACTTGCGTAATTACTCCAGATAATGTTCCCTTCTCCGCGGTATTGGTTCGGTCTATCATTGTTCATATGATTCCCTCCATTGAAAAAATTATAGATTGGAAGAAATTTGAAAGAAATGATAAAAAATTATTCAATTGAATCACACGCCTGAACATCCAAATATATCACTCTCAAACTTTGAAAATGAAAGAGCGGAACTTGTCAAATGAATGGGTAAGAAAGCATCCAAACCAAAAATAAGGTTGATGGATTTATCAAAAAGTGAAAATCTCGTTGAACTCATGTTAGTCCTGTAGCATGTAAATTTTCGCTACTGTGATTTTTTAGTTTTTTTGGCAGAGTTTTAGGACAATATTAGATCCACTCGGTATGTGATCTTCCTTCAGGGATTTTTTTTCTATAAACAGTCACTTATAGTATATTACACAACATACCTTTCAGTGTGCTTGGTTGTATAACCTCTTTTATTAAAACCTTATCAACATTTCCATTCACAAAACAAATTCACAAATTGAATCAGGTTCTGATTATTTCACTGCAGAAGAGTGAAAATACTGTGATGCATTTTCAATGCCAGAGTAATAATTCCTACATCTGTTTTCAACTTGTTTTTGTAGTCATGGTCCTTCTGATTGATATAGTGTTATAGCTTGAATTCGTGTTACTGTAGAGGGTGAGATTCATTCTACTCTTCACAAGAGCAATCTAGAAATGAAGGAGGTAAATAAAATTAACAAAAACCATGTTTTACCCACCTTAGAATTTAATGTTCTCAACTAAGCTTTAGTTAGGTGCCTATGTTTGTGGTCTGGTTATAGGGAAGTTATCATGAGGAGTGATTTCTCATTATTGCCCTTTGTTTTTATTTTTGAAATTAATGGGGTTATGAACTTGATGTTTTGGTTATTTTTGCATCTTTCAATAAATTGTCAATTGTCTGATTTTCTTGTCCTGTCAAGTGTCAGTTGTTAACTTTAATTTTTCGAGGTCTCAGTGTAGCCAACATAGAATTTGTGGTTTCTGACCAGAATAAGAATCAATTAAGCTGTTCCTATTGGTCAATTCCGCGTGAAACAGAAAAATACTGAAACGCCTAAAGGTTGGTACGAGATTTTTCAAAGAGCAAGGGAGGATTTGGTTTCCGATTTCCGGAGTCAATTCAGTGGTACAAGGAGAACGAACAGGTCTCAAGTCGACAGGTGTTCCTGGTTTTGTTCGGCTGATGAATCCTGGATTTTTTAAGTGATCCTAGTGAATTTTCTTGTTCCACTCAATTCATCCCAAGGTATGATGCCCTGGCTTTCGATGATAGCCTATCGTTTCTGTTTTTTGAGAGTTTTGGTGCCACACCAAAGGATTTCTTTGGATAAAACCCTTCACTGAAGGTGAGTTTTTTTCATCTTTTCTTTTCACGTTGACGACAAATAGGGCAGTTATTCATCTAGAAACGTTTATAGGGTTGTACCCAGAGGATTTTCTTCCTGGAACCTGCAGCGGTTTTGGTATTGTCAGAGGATTTTCTTCCTGGAACCTGCAGTGGTTTTGGTATTGTCAGAGGATTTTCTTCCTGGAACCTGTTGCGGTTTTGGTATTTGTCAGAGGAATTTCTTCCTGGAACCTGTTGCGGTTTTGGTATTGTCAGAGGAATTTCTTCCTGGAACCTGTGGCGGTTTTAGAGTTGTCTGGTTACCACTCAGACTTTGGCACGAAGAATGTCATCGCCCCGTCAGGGCCCAACCTTCCCCAAGGAGAAGATGTTCCTAGTTTGGAGTATTCGTCCCACTAATCTGGTGAATGCTGTCTGATTGGACGAACCCTTCAACAATGGGGGCATTAGACTTCATCCCATCATCATCATTCCACTTCCGGAGGGCCCAGCTCTGAGCAGCATCCCATCTTTATATTGAAAGGAGGAAACAGGTTTCACATTTTAGTATCCTACTGTTTGAATTTTAAATTATATGCTTATTCAAGTTCGATATAACCAGTTAAACAATGTTTAACATATTAGTATCCAATCATACTGTTTAAATTTTAACTTATATGCTTATTCAGTATCGTTATAATCAGTTAAACAGTGTTTAACATATGAGTATCCAATCATACTGTTTAAATCTTAACTTATATGCTTATTCAGTATTGACACAATCGGATAAGGGTTCTATATTTCTATTATATGTAAACCACCACATAGTACTATGCGTTGGCATCATAAACCTTGCTAAAATAGTATCCTACGTGAGGATTCTCTCCAGATATCAAAAATTATTCATACGGAATTGTCTCCAATAGTATTTCACTTTCTTCCTCATTTTAATATATCATATGTTTTATTGCTGAGAACTGTCACTCTGTACCCTTCGTTGAAGTTGAATGAATCATTAAACGTTTGTATTGTTCACCAAATGTTTCATTTATTTATTGACTAACACTCATCAGCTTGACAACAACTTATGGTTATAAAAAAAATAGTCTTGGGTATAACATCTTATAGTCATTATTAGGTTGCACAACTTTCCCAATAAAGTATTCTTTGACATGTATTAAAAGTTGCTGTGGCGCCCCCTCTTTATTCAACAACCATTTTGTACTGCCCAGTGATATAATTAAATTTTTTTGAAACGAACCCATAGTGCCTACCGACGAAGAGCTGCCGTCAGCATTGCTTTAATAAAAGGATGGCTACAAATTGGCGCCCAACGTGGGGCTCGAGTTTAAAATTAAATATATCGTTGTCAGTACACAAGTAATTGAGAGTGTCTAGGTCAATAAATAACTGAACATTTCTCGGAAATTTTGGGCTTGGTGGTGATGATATTTGGTGTTTTTTATCATATTTTTGGGACTGCTGCAAAAATTTTCGTTTCTTGATTTGGGAGATATTTTGTTCTTAAACTGATTCATTATGGATATATCATTCAAACCCAATCATTTGCTTCAAGCTGAGACAAATTATGAATTGAGAATCAGAGGTGTAGTGTCAGACCGTAATCAAGACGATAAAAGAAAAATTCTTAGTAGACTTTTAGCTAAAGAAAAACAAACTGGTACTGGTGTTCATGCTCTAGTTGACCCTAACTATAATTTTGCTGGAGAGGAAAGTGAAATTCAAGCTACCTTAGATTCAATTAAGTTACTTATAGAAGGTTTCGAAGGGCCTACTTCTGATTCTGTTTATAAAAGAGCTACTTCTCGTTTGAATCACATCTGTATGAGAATTCAGAGAATTAAATTGGACGCTCAGGACCCGAATCATTCCACAGTTTTAAATTTTAAGAATGAAGCTTATGCTACAGCTTTGAAATTAGAAGCAGAACTAAATGAAAATGTTCAAGAAGAAGAACAGCCTTTAGTTAACTCTACCATATTTCAACCAGGTCCTAATGTTACCAATGTCTCATTTCCTGCAAATAGAACTAATTTGAGTACACCTAAATCATTTCCAGTGTATAAATTGAATACTCAGTTTGATGGCGAACCAAAAAATTTACTATCATTTATTGAAAGGGTAGAAGAATTGGCACAGGCTAGACATATTAGTAAGATTGAACTTTTTGATTCAGCCAGTGACTTATTCACTAGCAAAGCTACATTTTGGTTCAGACAAATTCGTTCTCTTGTTAATGATTGGGATAGTTTAGTTACCAAATTGAAAAAGGATTTTCTGTTATCTGATTATGATGATGAGATTTGGGACCAAATTAAAACTAGGAAGCAAGGCAGGAATGAACCTGTGGTCATTTTCATTGCATGTATGGAAACATTATTCAGTAGACTTAGCCGAGGTGCAGCGGAACCAACTAAAATAAAGTTCATAAAATTGGGTCTTCAATCAGAATATAGGAAACGTCTTGCCCTAAGTGAGATAGATAGTTTAGAAACATTGAGTAATTTATGTAAAAAGTTGGAGGAAGCTGATATTCTCAGTTTGGCTTCTGGTTCCCAAAATTTTAGATCCACACATTGTTTAATCGATCAGGATCTTGATCATTTTTCAGACACCCGACCTCATAAAGATAGAAATGTTGGAAGAAATAGTAAATCTCGACGAAAAAGTTTCCAAAATAAGAAATATTCTAATCTAAATCAGTCTACTTCTAAACAAGTTAATGTTACCAATTCTAGTTCAAGTCAAGTTTTATGTTGGCGTTGCTTACAACCAAATCATACTTTCAGAAATTGTAGGGCTACTGATGGTATAGTTAAAAGATTTTGTTTCAAGTGTGGTTGTCCTGACGTGATTTCTAAGGATTGTAAACAGTGTCAGGGAAACTAAGAAAGGAGGTAAATCAGTTGGGCTCGCGTTCTCCTCCGCAATCTTATAGAGCCAAAAACAGTTATTTGTTACACCAAGCTTCAAATTTCTTTGATATTGATGATTGGAATACTTGGAAATTTTATGTAAGGAATTTTTATAAATCATCATTCATTAATAATAATAATGTGTCACCATTATTCATTCAAAAACCTTATGATAATAGACCATATATTTCTGTGAAAATTTTCGATCAAAATGTTATCTGCTTATTAGACAGTGGTGCAAATGTCTCAGTTTGTGGTCAGAAATCCTTGAATTTTTTAAAGAGACATAATCTCAATACTAACGTGTCAGCTATGAAATATGTAACAACTGTTGATGGTACTGGACGATCAGTTGAAGGAATGGTAGATTTACCTGTTGGTGTAGATAATATTATACAGGTTGTCCCTACTGTGGTTGTCCCCTCACTTCCTCATGCATTTATTTTGGGTAGTGATTTCTGTAATCAGTTTAAGATCAAAATAGATTTCAAGGATAGAAGTTGGAAGGTTCATAGTGCAGTTACGAATAATTCGGTACAAGTTGTTTCTACTACTGACCCTGTTGAAACTCAACATTTTGATTTGTCTGATCTTTCAGAACTAACTCCATGTGAAAGAACTCAAGCTCAAAAAGTGGTTGAATCATTTAATGAAGTAAGCAGTGAACTTCGTCTGGGGCGTACTGATAAAATAAAGTTAACAATTGACATAGGTGATGCCAAACCTTTTCGAGTAAAACAATATTTAATGTCTCCATATATGTTAAAAATATTAAATGCTGAACTAGATGATATGATCAAGCTTAAAGTAGTTGAACCTTCTCGAAGCCCTTTCAATAGTCCGGTACTTTTGGTTAAAAAATCCTCAGGGGAGTATAGATTTTGTTTCGATGGAAGAAAGCTGAATGAGATAACGAAACATGACAGCTATCCACTTCCGCGGATTGATAGAATTTTGAATCAGCTTAGAGATGCAAGGTATATTTCGAGCATTGACCTTAGAAAGGCGTTCTGGCAAATTCCGCTTGACGAATCATCCAAAGAAAAAACTTCTTTCACTGTTCCAGGACGTGGTTCCTTTCAATTTACAGTAACTCCATTTGGATTATCTAATAGTGCGCAGACTCAGCAGAGGCTTTGTGACGCTTTATTTGGTGCCAAATATGAACCAAACATATTCGCTTATCTTGACGATATTATCATCACTTCAAAAACATTCTCTGAGCACTTGTCTCTTCTGAAGGAAGTTAAAAATATCCTTAAAGACGCAAATTTAACTATAAATCCCAAAAAATGTGAATTTTTTAAGACTTCGTTGAAGTATTTGGGCTATGTTATTGATAGGCAAGGTATTCGCACTGACCCAGATAAGGTCGCGGTAATGCTTAATTATCCACGTCCTACTACCAGTACAGAAATCAAAAGATTTATTGGCATGTGCTCCTGGTACAGGAGATTTATAGCAAATTTTTCGACTTTAATGGCTCCTATTTCAGAACTTCTAAAAGGCAAAAAGAAAGGGCAACCAATCACCTGGTCTGCTGAGGCTGAAGACGCCTTCATTCGTGTTAAGAGTGCGCTTGTTTCTTCCCCTATTTTAACTTCACCCAATTTTAACGAACCGTTCATTATTCAATGTGATGCAAGCGACTATGGCATTGGTGGTGTCCTGACACAGGAATTAGATGGACATGAGAGAGTAATTGCTTACGCTTCTCGATCATTATCTCGTGCTGAGCGAAATTATACCGTGACAGAAAGAGAACTACTCAGTCTGATATTTCTTATTGATAAATTTCGTCCTTATATTGAAGGTACTGTTTTTAAAGTTTTTACAGATCATAGCAGCCTTCTGTGGATAAATAATTTGAAAGATCCTTGTGGCAGACTTGCTAGATGGGCTGTCAAACTGCGACAACACACCTTCGAAATAATACATCGTAAGGGCTCATCTAATGTGGTTCCTGATTTCCTCTCACGTATTCCTCCTGTAGATTCTCCTAAGGATGTTCCTGAAGTAAATTTAGTTGACATAGCACCTGATAAACTGGATGCTTGGTATATTTCACTCAGAAACAAGGTTTTAACTGATCCTGATTCCTTTCCCCAATGGAAGGTTATAGATAATCTCTTATATAAATATATTCCATCTAAGATCCCAGTTGAATCTAATGTAAAGGAGTGGAAGGCACTAGTTCCAAAATTACAACGTTCTGAAGTAATTCGAGATTCCCACGACCCACCAACTTGTTCCCATTTTGGTATCTATAAAACTCTCTCCCGAATTCAGCAAAACTACTACTGGCCAAAAATGTTATACGATGTAAAAAGGTTTGTTCGTTCTTGTAAAATTTGTCAATCACAGAAATTTTCTAACATTCCACCTATGGGTTTAATGGGCTGTGAAAAGCAAGTCAAATTTCCCTTTCAAATTTTAGCAGTTGATCTTATGGGACCTTTTCCCAGATCTCCGCGCGGTTTCACTTATTTACTGGTAGTTGCGGACTGGTTTTCAAAATACACCCTGTTGTGTCCACTTCGTGATGCTAAAGCTCCCAGCATAGTTAAATTTATTGAAAATCAAGTATTTTTAGTGTATGGAACCCCCCAAATTATTATAACAGATAATGCCACTTATTTTGCAGGACGATTATTCAAGTCACTTACTGATTCATATAACGTTAAAATTTGGTTTACGCCGCGGTATGCACCCCAGTGTAATTTTGTAGAACGGAATAATAAAACCATTGGTCAAGCAATTCGTAGTTACATCGATGAACATAAAGAATGGGATAAGGAATTATCGAAAATTCAGTTTGCTATAAATACCTCTGTCCATGAAGTTCATAACTATTCTCCGGCATTCTTAGTTTTTGCCCGAAATATACCTTCGTCTGGAAAATATTATGGTAACCTTACAAGTACAAAGGATATAGAATTGCAACCCCACCGTACTGATTATGTAGAAAAAATTTCTGGTTTAGATACCGTTTTTGCTGAAGTTAAAGAAAAGCTACATAAGGCTTATCAGAGAAGTGCACATGCTTACAATTTGAGAAAAAGAGATTTTTCATTTGCAGTTGGCGATAAGGTTTGGCGTAGAAATAAAGTTTTGTCAGAAGCTGCAGCCAAATTTAGTACCAAATTAGCACCCAAATATATTTTATGCATTGTCCGAAAAAAGGTTTCACGGTTGGTTTATTCCCTAGAGTTTGAGAATGGTGCTCCAGCAGGTGACTGGCACATTAAGGATCTAAAACCTTATTTTGGGTCTAACTCAGACATTTCTGTTGGGTAATATTTTTGGATTTTATTGTATTTGATATTTGAAGAGTTGTTCGAGTACAACAATTTTTTGTTTTCTTTGGGGCTCCTTTTTGATAAATTCTTGTTGAAAGAGTTTTTTTGTCTGAAATTTAATTCAGTATGTTTAGGTTAATATTTATGTAAATTTATTATTGGAAATTTTGGATTGACTTAACCGAATGAGACATGGCCCGATCATGAGTTTTTTTTTTTATTGTGACTTTTTCCCGATTTCGACTCTTCCCAATAGAGACCTTCCTAATAAGGATGTTTAGTACGCATAGTTACTGTTCCAAAAAATATTCTCCAATTGATATTTTAAATTTTCGTTTCTATTAGTTACTAGTTTTTCGTAGTAGGGGTAAAACTACGATCCAGTGCTGGATCAACACTAATTTTTTTGGGAGAGAGGTGATGTAGCATGTAAATTTTCGCTACTGTGATTTTTTAGTTTTTTTGGCAGAGTTTTAGGACAATATTAGATCCACTCGGTATGTGATCTTCCTTCAGGGATTTTTTTTCTATAAACAGTCACTTATAGTATATTACACAACATACCTTTCAGTGTGCTTGGTTGTATAACCTCTTTTATTAAAACCTTATCAACATTTCCATTCACAAAACAAATTCACAAATTGAATCAGGTTCTGATTATTTCACTGCAGAAGAGTGAAAATACTGTGATGCATTTTCAATGCCAGAGTAATAATTCCTACATCTGTTTTCAACTTGTTTTTGTAGTCATGGTCCTTCTGATTGATATAGTGTTATAGCTTGAATTCGTGTTACTGTAGAGGGTGAGATTCATTCTACTCTTCACAAGAGCAATCTAGAAATGAAGGAGGTAAATAAAATTAACAAAAACCATGTTTTACCCACCTTAGAATTTAATGTTCTCAACTAAGCTTTAGTTAGGTGCCTATGTTTGTGGTCTGGTTATAGGGAAGTTATCATGAGGAGTGATTTCTCATTATTGCCCTTTGTTTTTATTTTTGAAATTAATGGGGTTATGAACTTGATGTTTTGGTTATTTTTGCATCTTTCAATAAATTGTCAATTGTCTGATTTTCTTGTCCTGTCAAGTGTCAGTTGTTAACTTTAATTTTTCGAGGTCTCAGTGTAGCCAACATAGAATTTGTGGTTTCTGACCAGAATAAGAATCAATTAAGCTGTTCCTATTGGTCAATTCCGCGTGAAACAGAAAAATACTGAAACGCCTAAAGGTTGGTACGAGATTTTTCAAAGAGCAAGGGAGGATTTGGTTTCCGATTTCCGGAGTCAATTCAGTGGTACAAGGAGAACGAACAGGTCTCAAGTCGACAGGTGTTCCTGGTTTTGTTCGGCTGATGAATCCTGGATTTTTTAAGTGATCCTAGTGAATTTTCTTGTTCCACTCAATTCATCCCAAGGTATGATGCCCTGGCTTTCGATGATAGCCTATCGTTTCTGTTTTTTGAGAGTTTTGGTGCCACACCAAAGGATTTCTTTGGATAAAACCCTTCACTGAAGGTGAGTTTTTTTCATCTTTTCTTTTCACGTTGGCGACAAATAGGGCAGTTATTCATCTAGAAACGTTTATAGGGTTGTACCCAGAGGATTTTCTTCCTGGAACCTGCAGCGGTTTTGGTATTGTCAGAGGATTTTCTTCCTGGAACCTGCAGTGGTTTTGGTATTGTCAGAGGATTTTCTTCCTGGAACCTGTTGCGGTTTTGGTATTTGTCAGAGGAATTTCTTCCTGGAACCTGTTGCGGTTTTGGTATTGTCAGAGGAATTTCTTCCTGGAACCTGTGGCGGTTTTAGAGTTGTCTGGTTACCACTCAGACTTTGGCACGAAGAATGTCATCGCCCCGTCAGGGCCCAACCTTCCCCAAGGAAAAGATGTTCCTAGTTTGAAGTATTCGTCCCACTAATCTGGTGAATGCTGTCTGATTGGACGAACCCTTCAACAATGGGGGCATTAGACTTCATCCCATCATCATCATTCCACTTCCGGAGGGCCCAGCTCTGAGCAGCATCCCATCTTTATATTGAAAGGAGGAAACAGGTTTCACATTTTAGTATCCTACTGTTTGAATTTTAAATTATATGCTTATTCAAGTTCGATATAACCAGTTAAACAATGTTTAACATATTAGTATCCAATCATACTGTTTAAATTTTAATTTATATGCTTATTCAGTATCGTTATAATCAGTTAAACAGTGTTTAACATATGAGTATCCAATCATACTGTTTAAATCTTAACTTATATGCTTATTCAGTATTGACACAATCGGATAAGGGTTCTATATTTCTATTATATGTAAACCACCACATAGTACTATGCGTTGGCATCATAACTTGCTAAAATAGTATCCTACGTGAGGATTCTCTCCAGATATCAAAAATTATTCATACGGAATTGTCTCCAATAGTATTTCACTTTCTTCCTCATTTTAATATATCATATGTTTTATTGCTGAGAACTGTCACTCTGTACCCTTCGTTGAAGTTGAATGAATCATTAAACGTTTGTATTGTTCACCAAATGTTTCATTTATTTATTGACTAACACTCATCAGCTTGACAACAACTTATGGTTATAAAAAAAATAGTCTTGGGTATAACATCTTATAGTCATTATTAGGTTGCACAACTTTCCCAATAAAGTATTCTTTGACATGTATTAAAAGTTGCTGTGGCGCCCCCTCTTTATTCAACAACCATTTTGTACTGCCCAGTGATATAATTAAATTTTTTTGAAACGAACCCATAGTGCCTACCGACGAAGAGCTGCCGTCAGCATTGCTTTAATAAAAGGATGGCTACAGTCCTTCCACTTATGGTTTTGATATACCCACCAGGTTGACACATAATGTGAAACTGACTCTTTTGAACGCCGTGGACGCAATGATAGTCACAACATATCAGAGAAACAACAAACAAAAATGGTCGAGTGAATAACTCAGTATATTCAGGAAAGTTACCTTACGAATTTTGGTGGATTTTTAATTTTTGTATTTCGTGTACAAATATTTTTTTCTATAGAAAACACGGCGAAGTGCTTTCGACTGGAACAGTCATCATCAGTGCTCACCTGAATGTAAAAACTGATTGACATATTAGGTAATTATGTTTCTCAAAATTCGAAAATTTTCAGTTGAACATGAAAAGAGAGGTTAACCTCTCGTCAGTTGTACAAGAACCAAAACTATGAATCTACATTTTTCTGATGGAAAATTATCTTTAGGAATCTTGTAAAAACATTTGAAAGAAAAATCATGAAACAGGTTTCAGAAAAATGAATCTGAAAAAAAGTGTATTCTCCCCTCTTCATAATCTTCCACGAGAGTGCCAATCATCGCACTACTTACAGAGTTTCGGGGGTGAATTTGATGTTTGAATTTGAGGGAAACCCAAGAAATCTATATCAGTAACCAGTTCCTTAAGGAGAATATTTCCTGACAGAAACCCCCAATACACTCTGTCTTACTCAGGTTATTTAACAGATTGTCAGTTGAATGGTCAAATTTTGATATTCCATTCTACCATTCAAGTGATCGAATAACTTAATGGAGAAATTCAATCTTTCCATCGATAACTCTGTCAAGAATACAGCCATGAAATTCGAAGACAACAGTTATTCGATTTCTTAAAACCAATAAAATAATATATCCAGACCAAGTCGGGATGAAGCGAATATTTCACACCTTGTCATACTTCAGATATAGGAGCAAAAAAAGGAAAATAATAGCAACCCAGGCTGAACTGAGTTCAATTTTGAGTGGATAATCATTCTGCTGATTAAATTTTCACGTACTTACTATTCAAATTGAAAATTTCCATAAAACAAGGAGCGTAGATCCGTTAACACGAATCTCATACATCACGTATATCTAGATGGAAGGGGAATTCAATAAAAATGACCAAACTCAGCACACAATCATGAAAAAATTCTGACATATTTGCATATCGTTATAATTGAGGGTTTCACCGGTAGGTTTATGAGTATAAAGCGCACAATTATTAGCGTTCTGGTATGAGTGTTCGTTCACTTATAGCTCTACTGTTGCTGGTCACATAAATCTAGGCATTTAAGAGAATAAGCTGGAATTTTATTGTTTCCTTTTTCGGATTCCGATTTATAAATTGTTGAAATAAAATACAGTCGGATCCTTGAGATCGATATTGTCACATTTTAATATATGTACATTCGATCCATTCAATAGTAAAGTGAAGTAATAATAGGAAATAAGTCTATTTTTTGTGGGTAGCCACTTTGAAATAATTCAAATTGGAGGAACTGATATGCATATTACACAGTAAACGACTTCAAAGTGATAAATGATTCATGGCGGAGTCAGCGCACGTGTTTGCTGAGTCGATAACTTGTATGTCATTCTGGATGCTTCTCGTCGATTTTTGATCTATAAAGAGCTTCTGAGCCATATGTCTCATTATCACTATTTTTTGAAGAAGATTACCCAAGCATGAAAAGTGAATGTCATGCAGAATAACAAGAATTTTTGGAGCATGTGAATTTTCGTTTCATTAATTATTTATGAGTTGGTAACCCACCGCAATGATAACAAATTATGGTTTGAGTTTCGAATCCATACAAGTGCAATAGAAGACTTCTCATGCACCCCAAAAAGTTGCCTAAATGGAAAACCATCCCTCAGAATAGGAAATAGCCAAACTAGTCAGCAGCTTCTCGTATCACTAAAAATAAAAGGAAGAAGGAGAAACTATTTTTAAAACTACTCATTTTTATTAACTCTTTCGAAAACCCATATGCCTGATATGTTTACTCGACTACTCCTCTTGAAAGGCGTGACGCTATGTTACTTCTCAGTTTTTTGAAAGTTCATCACGACGAGAGATCGAGAAAATGAAATTTCAGTCAAGCAGGATTTCAATAACGGAAAGAGACCTGGTTTTCAATTCGTTGAATAATGTTTCATCATGAATATATGTTTGACACTTTTTTTCATGATGATACGGAATAAAGAGACGAGTTGGTGACTGATTCAGCTTATATCTTGGATAATATATCGGTAGCCATGAGCACCTCTTTTGGAATTTTTTTCAGGAACGTACGTAATTCGGTCTCCTCTACAAAAAATCCAAATGAAATTTTCGGTGGTCTCGTATATTTTCGGAGATACAGGTCAAAATTCATCCTTCTCCTGATCAAACACCACATTCTCTTATTAATTCGTTCTCAACATTTTCAAGCAGAAAAAACCATCATTTTTTCAGAAAATCCAACTCTCTCCAAAAGTCAACATTAATACATTCAGTTCTCAATAATAACAATGAGAGCGGTAACAGTGCAAATACATCACTTTCGACTGTCATTGCACTATGACATCACAACATATTGGTCATGGTTTGAAAATGAATGCATTTTTTGGAAAACAAATGTTTTCGTCTGCTTAAAATTGTTTAAAACTAGTAAATGAGTGGATGTGTGGTATTTGATCTGAAGAAGGGCGAATTTCGTGTGTTCAAACAACAGAAATTCGATGTGAAAAATTGTGAAGTTTTACAACAGAATGGACATGTATCTCCGAAAATATACGAGAGCGCCGAAAATTTCATTAGGATTCTTCAGGGAAGACCGAATTACGTTTGTTCCACAAAAAAAAAAGGGAAAAATGTGCTCATTGCGACCGAAGTATAACCATACCTTTTTCGCAAGAAACATTTTTCATCAGAATAGAAAGTTTTTGAAGTATGATAGAAGTTTGCCCTCTTCAATTGTAAGCGAAAAGAAAGAAGGAAATAAAATAACACATGAATCAGTGTTTCGCAACCGTTGAATATCTGCTACTACTGTCAAATATTTATATTCAGTTCTCACTATAAATATCGTTTGATTTTTCTGGATTTGGAGTTGGTCTCTTCAGAATATTTTACTTGCTGTCGGATAGGTATTCAACGAAAGCTCTTCCATATCATATCTCGATAAATATTTCGACATTTGTTGTGTGTATGATTCAAACCACTTGTGTATGAATAAAAGCTTATGAGAACTCAATCATCCAAACTCCTCACTAAATCACTACCTTTTCCTCAAGTTTAGGATCAATTAGCTGCTGAAGATGCTGACTTGGTTGAAAAAACGAGAGTCAACTACATTTATTTTCAGTTTTGTATCTGGAGAATTGTGTGTGAGAATTACGAAAAATAACGTTAATGGTTAGTTGTTGAACCATATTCGACTCCTTGGTGACAATTTTCACAACGATTCTGAGAATTTGTGTTTTCTCATTTTTCATTTGTTATTCACTCTACTCATTCATTCGACTATCATTTTTATATCTCTCGCATAATCTCAAATGATATCGATTGAAAAACGAGTTGATTATGTATCCGTTCGATTCAATTTTCTTCTCCTGATGATTCTAATTTTGTTACGCGCGTCTAGATTAAGTATTATCAGTTTGGAGTTTAGGTAGTTGTTTCTATGGGAAGTTTTCACTTTTACACAATTTCAACGATTTTTCAAATAATATCGAAAATGAGTTACGTAATTTAAATTTAGGAAGACGCTTGTCTCTTGTTCTTCAGTTCTCATCTGTCTAGACCCAATGTTTGAATGATATTGTGCCAATCTCTTGGTGATTACCTTATACTACGATCCATCTGGAAATCTGACATCGATTTCATTTTCGGGAAATTTGGATAAAAAAATGGTCAATCAATTAAATTGCGTTTTCACGGGCGTTCAGTCGATTCTCAAAGATGAAGAAAGTTTTGAGTCGTCTATTTTATGATTCATCTCGTAACGGTACAACCAATGAAGAATTCTCATGATCCTGTTGTTACCAGATACAAGAAAACAGTGGAATAGTTTTTGAAATGACTGAGAAATGAAGAGTTCAATTTCTCATTATCTCAGCGGTTCGCCAAAAACCTGATAGTTCTTTGGTCTCAGTGAAATTTTATTGAATGTTTCAAGTGTTGCTAGATGGAATGAGGTTCACTTGTGCCAAGCCTTATTGAAGTTTGTACAAAATATTCTTATTCGATTTTCCTGTCAGTGGTTTCAAGTGGCGTGCTGTGGAAATATACTGTGTGAGTTTTCAACCGTCATCATTCGCTTAACATCTGCACAAGAATTGATTCTCAACTAGGCCATGTCGAGTGGCGTTATAAGCAACTTCGAAGCTTCATAACTTTCTCATTTGTAGAGATATTCCAATGATTCCATTCCATGACTGTCTCATTTCAAGGAAATTTCCCAGATGAATGTCTGCAATAAAAAGTAAGAAACTTTTTAGAGGCCCTTTCATGAAGAACATAAAATTATCTCTACTGTTATCACGGAATTGATTCAATTACAGAAACCACGTATTTTGGAATCCACCTTCCACCCATCTCCCATACAGATTCGATTGAACAAGGGTGAATTAAGAAGAACGGGAAAATCTCATCGGATGGACGAGGCAGAGCACAGAAATGAAGATAAGGTCGAATTCAAAGCTCTGCTAACATTCGATGAGGCCAGGAAGAATTCTGTTTTCTAAATCTCCTACTCGGCCATTGCTGGTCGAGTACGGAGGGGTGAGTCAGTCTAGATCAGTAGTGTAAACATTGATGGAGTGGTGGTAAATCGAGTGAAGAGTGATATCGAAATCGAGTTGAAGTGGAGCGTGAAATTTCATCCTTCCTGTCTGGCTTTCGCGGAAAATCTGGAGATAATTGCTGGATTCGTTAAATCGAATTCAGTGGCGTATCAAAGTCTTGTGATATTTGGGTCAAAATATTTTGTTCAGCTCTTCCTAGGCGGACAGTGCAAAAAGCATGTTATTGTTACGTGAGGCTTATTCCTGTTCATCCCTGCCATTTGCTTGTTCATTCACGCAGTGTGTGTGTTTATCTCAATAATCAGTATCAACGTATCTGATTAATACTGCATAAATAACTCATAGAAGACTAGAGTCAGGAACCCTCATACCTATCACTGAAAAATGCCTAGGACTTCCTCCCAGCTAGCCTTTCTGAATTTCTAGGTCACCCCGCTCGACATGAGGAAATCGAATATCAAATATCGAATTGTTTGAATATTTTGAGTTATTTGATGTTGTTGAAGGAGCACGGGCTTATTTACATGCCGCAGAAGTAATAAGCTCTATGATGAACTGATTCCAGCTCGATAACGAACTTATGGGCACCAGGACAACTCAATCATTTCAATCGCGTACATAAGCAGCTGTCCTAATGAAGAATGCAAGGATCACTGCTCATTCATGGTATTCCTTCATACAGGAAGAAAATTCCTGACTCTTGATGACTTCAGAACTTCTATTCAGCACCATTATTTTCTGTAGACACTCCAAACTCAGAAAGTCTCGTTCGATTTGAGGGGCAAGTTCCTATGTTGCTGCATCGGCTTGGAAGACTTCACGTAATGATGACACAGTTCCCCCTGAGTCTGCTTCAACTCTTCAGATGAGTATAGTAAGATTGGAACAACATGCACATATGTCGTATCCCACTGATACCTGCTGCAGAGAGAATCTGAGTGTGTCCACCTAAGTTTGGCATCCAAATGGTGAAGAAAAATTACGTCCACTAAGTTTCAAGTTTCAGACATAATTCCGATTCACGATTCTCCTTTCAACTTCATTTTTTCCTTCTGTCTCGAACTGTCAATCCTCTAGTTGCTCGATGGACCAGGCTGAAGTTGGCCAGATATCGAACGCTGCAGCGAATCATGAGATTTTGTCTTGGCACTGCGGTCCAGTTCATTCCCTGAACAATATACTCGAAACAACCACAATCGTCATGATTACAATTGAATATCCGCTGTTCATTCATTCACGATGGACAGCATAATAAGTAACTCTCAAACCCCCCGCAGCTTCATCCCTCAGAAACTATCAAAACACCCCAATAACCACTTTATATCTGATGTTTATTCATGTTATTTTGTTAGGTAATATGAATCGAAATTTATTTCGTAGATAACGATATGTTTCACTTTCAAATACTTCGAATGCAGGCTATAGAAAATTGGTCCAAAAAATGTGTCATTGCGCAGCTCGGTCTATCACAGAGCATGGCAATGATCATCATGAGGATCAATATCATTGATATTCAAGAGGAGTGTATTTGGAGATATCATGTTATTGATGAGAATCGAATCACATTAGGGCCAATTCCTGTTGTATATTCTATTCTATATGTTTCCATACTTTGAAATGTGGTGAGAAAAAATATTTTTTGTTCTAGAATTGTTCATTCCATTAAACAGCTGACGAACGTCAACCCTCAGGGATCGAAATTTGTGCGAAGCCTTACCTTTTAAGGTTCGATTACCCAGCAAGATTGCCTGGCGATTTAGTGTTATTCGATACTCATCAACAATGCTATGTTCTCATACTGCACATGTTTTGATTGCTAATGCGATATCATAATGAGGTATACTCCATAGATTCGAATTTGATACTTTGCTAGTTCTCAGTGCGATGTAACGTGTTTGCCGGGATGAATCAATTGAATTTAATACTATTGCAGATTGTTTTTTTGATCATCTAACTCTATCAATCGACAAATACTGCATTGGCTGTGTATTTTATTGAGTGTATCCAACATGGTTCTTGCAATTGGATTGAGTGACAAAAAATTACTGTTGGCGTGCTTTGTTCGGTGGTGGCAAATAATTTGAAATATGTAATTAGAAAGAATTTTCCTCACAAGTCAAGAGACTTCGAGTAATCTTGATTTTTCGAGAAATATTCTTAGATCACATTCGAAGTGAATTCAACTCAGCCAAAAACAGCAAAATATTCCAGCCGGACCTGTTCAGGGATCCAAATTCATCTCCGGAAAATGATAATGAACTCGGTGTAATCCACCATGTACGGTTTATGTAGACACCGAAAAGGTCTGACGATGTTATTTCGTTGAAGTTGATACACAAACATTTTGAATTCTCGCAGGCATGTACACATTTCGTCTAGTGCTCATTTTATGGTTTCTTCTTACTCCTAACTTTAAATACTCGGGAATTTTGTGGGGTAATTTGAAGATATTTGTTCAATCCAACGTCCCTTCTTCCCAATTATTCAGGAATAGGCAACATAATGCCAACAAAATGATGTTCTAATGAAAATTATTGAAGTGTTCGAGAACACTAAGAAGATCCGCAATTAAATTAATGTGCTTGATACGTAATAAAATGAATAGTCCACCGATTCGCCGCTGATTGTTTCTGAAAATGGAAAAATTTTCATTTGAAATTTCGTGACTTGAATGGGAACTGAATCGTAATAGAAATGTCCGATTTTTGGTTGAAATCCATATAAAAAAAATACCTTTCCTCTTTTTTGAGACGAGTTCATCACCAGTTATACTATCATTCAAATGTGAAACAGTTCTCCTGATTGGGAGAGTAGCGAGGTTACGAAATTTTTTTTTACTCCTTTTTCGAGTGATTCCATATGCACTCATCAATGGCACCCAAGGAAATAGTCATGTCAGAGCATATTCTAGCATTTTCGAACTGAAACAGTCTGATATTTCATTAAATTCCACCTTGACCTGAATATTTTTCTGCTTGAGAGGGAGATTGGAGTTGAAAAGGCTAATAACAACTGATCTAGGTACGTTGAGATTGAAAAATCGATTCAAAATTGAATATTAAATAATGAGCAGACACCCTCTTGTAGACGATGACTTTTTGAAACAATCAAGGTATTCAAAATATTTAGTATTCGATTTTTTGAAAGTCAACAACATTTCTCATCACAGTGACTATGATATTTCAGTCATGTCAGAGCATATTCTAGCATTTTCGAACTGAAACAGTCTGATATTTCATTAAATTCCACCTTGACCTGAATATTTTTCTGCTTGAGAGGGAGATTGGAGTTGAAAAGGCTAATAACAACTGATCTAGGTACGTTGAGATTGAAAAATCGATTCAAAATTGAATATTAAATAATGAGCAGACACCCTCTTGTAGACGATGACTTTTTGAAACAATCAAGGTATTCAAAATATTTAGTATTCGATTTTTTGAAAGTCAACAACATTTCTCATCACAGTGACTATGATATTTCAGTCTTCAAATGAAATCCAATATCAACCATGACATTTACTCAACCACTATTTGAAGCCAACGAATTTATGGACAGAGTTGACACTTGTGATTTAAGAGTTCTTCAAACCACTGTGAGTACTTGTGAAACGTCCTTGCAGCGGCTGTTGCATGCTCTGAAAGTACCACAATTATTGCAGATTACCATACATCAACCAGTAACCAACAGATTAACGATACGTGATTCGATCGAAATGTTCAAAAAAAATGTTCTAAAATTGTTTCCTGAGTATCAACCCGTCTATCTCTGACTCTCAACTTTTCGAAGATTTTCACGTTTGTGAACTTCCTCGAAAAGTTGATCGCCTCCGTCTTTTGCTGATTCAGACAGATCTTGTTTCTCTCCAGATACGGCACGACTAACCGATCCAAGTGGGTCTGAACTTGCTTGCTCGCGACCTCACTAGAAAAGGAATGCGCATATATTGCAGTGTCATCTGCATATATGGCGACATTCGTCTTCTGGAACATTGGAAAGTCATGCGTATATAAAGAGTACAAGTGTTTTTGGATAGACAGGATCCCTGCGGAACACCTGCTTCGATTGGACGAGCTGGCGAGACACGAATAGTCCTGTTAACCAGGTAGCTAAAAATTGTTCTAAAATTGTTCGTTTCCGTTAACCAGCTGACGAACTATCTATCAGCTTCACCATGTGTAAAGGCATGTTTGCCCTCCACAGCTTGGCTATAACCCTTCCGTCCATACCTTATCGAAGGCTTTCTCCATGTCGAGCAGAACCATAACGGTGTTCTTATCTTGGTTAAATTGTTGCTGAACCCCGTGGACAACTCGAACCACCTGTGATGCCGTATTACGGCCTCGGCGGAATCCGAACTGTTCCTCGGGGATCAGCTCCAACCTCCCCTCGATTCGATTCAACCTACTCAGTATGATTCTATCCACTACCTTGGCGACCGCACTCAGCAGCGAGATGGGTCTGTAGCTGGTGATAGAGGACTTGTCTTTCCCAATCTCAAGAATCGGCACCACCTCGGCATGTTTTAGACAACCTGGGTGATGCTGCCATTTCAAAATTGCATTAATAATATGTACCAGTTGTACCGTGCACTTCTTCGGCAGGTTGCGCAGTAGAACCCCAGCAACTCCTGGCGCTTTGTTTTTTGGCATTCTTCTGATAGCCTCAGTAACTTCCTCATGGTCCGTCATCAGTCTCTCATCAATGGAAAGAGAGACCGATGCAGGCGCCATGTTTCGTATTCCACTAGCCAATCGGCTAGTTTCCCTGTGGCTATCAGAAGAATCGGGACTCGCTCTGTGGACACTTTGAAAATATTCAACGAACATACTGGCTTTCTGGGGGTCCATTACCGCACGCTCATTACCTCTCTCTATGGTAGGTATGGGCTCGAATCTCTTGTCGAATCGACGCGCCATCCTCCACAGAGAGTTGTCTTGAGCGTTCACGTTGGTAAGTTTATTCTGATAGGCAGATATGCTAACCACCACACTACCGAGACCATGAAACCAACAACCATTGAAAACTTATTTATCGTTAGCAAAAAAATTGTTATTCCTTCGAAAATATTGAAGACTCACAATTCTAATAACATTTCTCTGAAAAAAGTTGATACTTCCATTATTGTAGTGGAAAGTAATGGTAGCCAATCACACTTATCCAATAACTATGACCTCACATCAGTTTCCAGAAATTGAGCGTTACCGATGAATTATCCACAGTAAGTGATTCCGGATATCAGTCTTTTTTTGAGCTTCTATTTTCTCAGGGAAGAATCCTATCAATGCTCATTTGTAGCAGCTCTCGTGGAATATGGATGAAATTGATTGAAAATATGTATGCTATATCCAACGCGTTGAATGTTCACTAGTTCCAACCTATTTCTATACGATTGATATTTTAGAAAAATGGCAATGATGACCATTTGGGAGTAATGTAGTTCGACTATCTCTACCATCTATGACGATTTCATGAGAATTCACCTCGTGAATCTTCATTCATTTTTCATTATTCGATATAATTCCGAGTGATTGTGAACAGATCAACATACAAACTCCGGCAAAAGTAATATTTCTCTCTCGAGAAAGTCTTGACTTGCGGCCTCGGTGAACAATATTTATATCACAAGATATACGATACATTCCGCCACAATATGTAATATACTATTTTGACATATTCGTCGATGACTTTTATGGCAGTGACAATTAAATTTTGGTTTACAACAACCGGTATATTCAATATCGGTGTATATGTTCAATAAATATTTTCACAACCCAACTAGTACAACTCTCAACTCTCATATATTCTATACTTGCTACTGGCTAGCTTGTTTCTGAGATACAGAAGTGTAGATAATTTTTCCACACCTCTTACAAATTATATAAATTTTGTCATTCGTGCTTATCTAAAGCAATAATCATATAGTTCGTGCCACTTAGAAAAAACATATCTGAATGAATGTTCATTTCATTTTTGATTTCTTTTGTGGAAGATCTGTAGCAGCAAATTTTCAATCAAAATTACCATATTCTATCCCCTTTCCGGTGGTATACCGACAGAAAATATCAGAAAGGAAACAAACGACTATTCCACCGCCAAAAGCATTACGTCTAGCCAATCTCTGGGGGCAATCAATTCGGTCTCTTTATCCGCAAACACACAAGTGACCTTGCAACTCCAATTTATATGTAAATCAAGTCCCGTTCAAGAAAATAAAGCAATTGTCCGGGGTTGTGCTGTCATGAATTTTCCTCGCTATCGTTGACCAATTTGATATCAACGTGATATATTCATTTCAGAGGCAATTCTTTCTAGTGTTTGCGGAATAATATTTGTTCGCAACTGCGTACGGAATCAAATTGGAAACATGACCTAGTTGCAACGAAGAGTGTGCCAAGGTCAATATCGAACAGATATTCATGGGTATGAGCAAGAAAAATATCTGCATTACCGTTCTAATAGTGAATCATACATAGAGCATTAATATACAGGAAATTCTACTTGCAATGTCCACTGAACTTTTTTGGGATCAATTGAACAGAATATTTTTCCATTATTGCCTCATTCTAGAGATCAAAAATCCAACAATAGAATAACAGATAGGTGTCGCTTAAAATTATCATCAATGCGTCAATGAGTGAAACAAGATGAGAAGCAGCTCAAATTGGACCAACTCCATTTATTGGGTTTCCAAGATAAGATACGCCCTCTTGTAAAAAGTCTCAAACGATGTGAAAGTATTATTGAAGTGATGTTTAGTGGTTGAAGTATTGGTACTGCGATATTATTTTGGAATTTCGGAATATTGTAAATTGTTGTTGTTAAATTGTTCGTTCCGTTAACCAGCTGACGAACGTCAACCCTCAGAAGTCGAAACTTGTGCGAGCAATGGATCAACGAGGCCTTACCTTTTAACGTGCGTTAACCCAGCACGGTGGCCCGGCAAGGATTCGAACCCCGGCCTTCCGCTTGATAGGCAGATATGCTAACCACTACACTACCGAGACCACATGAATAAAATTATTATTATTGAGCACAATTTAAGGTTAAAGTTCATATAAGAAGTGAAAAAATACTAAAATATATGATAGTCACTCAAAAAAATTCTACCGAATGGAATTTTCAAACAACGTCAAGGTCCTAATCTCAATTAGCAATAGTTGACAAAGTGTTGCAGTTTAGTTGGTTTTCTTGAATATGGCTCCGCTATCTCAGTTTTAAATCCCGAAAATTATAATTTTTTTTAATATTGAATATTTCGTGATTCGTATCAGCTGTGTGATCGATGAACTGAACGTTATGTACCTTCTATGAATATGAATCTGAATATTTGAATAGATTTTACGATAATAAACGCCACCAATTGAAATCACGTTTATTGATTACTGAATTCAAGCTGATCTCAGAAATTATCATCCAGGTCATATCGAGATACAAGGTGTATAAAAGTACCTGATTTTTTACAATGAACGCCATCCCCACTAAAACTATAAGTAGCGAAACTATGTGTGCGATTTTTATGCTCGAAGCTGTCTTTCATTCATTCATTTATTTACTTCCTTGATAAATTCACATTTATATGGAAATTGTCTGACTCTACAGAATCATAATTGTCATGTACATAAAGAGTTGTTATAACAACTTAATATGTTGTGTAAAATTCGTGACATAAATATACAATACACAATACATAGGCACAAAATTAAAAAAGCATATATTGTCGATTCACAAGAAAAATTAATCAAACGAAAAGTTTAACAATTCGTTAATGCTGTAGAAAGCACCCTCGATTAATATTGTCTTGATTTCACGTTTGAATTTCTTGATGTTTGTCTCGCTCTTCAGTGCTGATGGTGGATGAGTTAGCAGTTTTAGCCAGACGGACACTAGGTATAAAAATATCGTTTTCTTGCCTAGTTGAGTATTTATTAACTTCGTGGCATTTCGAGAAGTTAGATATATGTTTGTGGACAAACAATAGACATACAAGAATGTATATTGAGTATACAGTGAGAATATTCAGGCTTCTAAATAGATCTCTGCGTGCATGCGATGATTTTTTGAATGTTATACATCGGATGATTAAGGAATGAGGAAACATTATACATGCCAATATATACTGCAATTTGACTCGATTTTCATTTATATATTGACCTATTGGTGAAAAAATAATTGATTGAAAAAATATTAAAATTATAAACAAATGGGACAAACCCTATGTTGTTGGTGCCTTATTTTGTTCATTTCCGTACCTATTTTTTCTCCTGTTTATATGTCTTTCACATTTTTCAACATGGATAAACTGATGTTCGGTGAGTCCCATTCGTTTATAATTTTAATATTTCTTCAATCAATTTTTTTTCACCAATAGGTCAATATATAAATGAAAATCGACTCAAATTGTAGTATATATTGGTATATTGGTATAATGTTTCCTTATTGTTTTTCATTCATTGTAAAGCCGTGATGATGATTTTAATGAAATCCGAAACGTTAGCAAAACACTGAATTGTTTATCTACGAAATCTTGATCCCAACTAAACCATCATTTGAAAATATTACTTGGATCATCAAACCTCACGCACACAATAATTTATAATACCTTCAAATCAATGCCCCCGAACATTCCCCTTTCACTACCTTCAAATTTAATAATTGACAAATCTTGTTTTCTGTGGATGGTATTCTGAACAGATGAAAATATCAAATCGAACTCACATAGCAAATTATTTTCTAGCATCAATTTTGATTGGGTTTCTTCCAAGAGTTGTTTGAAGGGTATTCCTGTAATGAAAAAATCAATTTCGATTTATTATCGAATTATTATCAATACTGTTGTGGTCTTGGTAGTGTAGTGATTAGCATATCTGCCTATCAAGCGGAAGGCCGGGGTTCGAATCCTCGCCGGGCCACCGTGCTGGGTAATCGCACGTTAAAAGGTAAGGCCTCGTTGATCCATTGCTCGCACAAGTTTCGACTTCTGAGGGTTGACGTTCATCAGCTGGTTAACGGAACGAACAATTTTAAAACAATTTTCAGAACTGTTGTTGCTGTTGTTGCAGCTGTTTGTCCCTTTCGAAATTGCCTTCTTCATGAATTTTACAGCACTCTATTTTTGTCTGTTAATGGCAGGATGATAAAAGGGGACAGTTACATGCTCTACACCACTGGCTTCGGAAAAATCCCGGAAATTTTCAGACAGGAATGATGATTCGTTGTCGGTACAAAGTTGGTAAGGAAACCAAATTGCGAAAAGTTGAATGCTGATAGTAGTATATACTATCCTCTGATTATTCAATCAACTGGGAAGTGGCATCTTCTTCTACCTAAAATTTTTCATCAGAAACTGAACTGAAAAATCGGTATTGAGTCTTATAGATGGTTCAATGAGCTAATCCCATGAAACAAGAACTGCTATATTACTGCCATGTATTTGGCATTCATTGAATGATTCTGAAATTGATTCGACTCGATTGACTATAGAGGGCTACCAAAAATAGTAACGAGCTGTAGCGTTCATGTTCATTCTTACTCCTTTCATATTTAAATTAAATATATATATAAATGTATATATATATATATATATATATATATATATATATATATATCTTTATTTATATATCTTTTATATTTGGGTATTGTAGTCAATTGAAGGGGTTCTGTAAATGAGAACTATTTTCTGAGTATTCGAGCTTTCGGAAAATTTTATTTCCTTTTTCATGAATGTCTACAAAGTAAATGGTTTCAATAGTGATACAATATATCAGAGTAGAACTCACCAGAGTTAGATTATAAAATAAGCTGGCAAAATAAAATACATAAGAAGAACATTGTGAAAGAAGTTGTAAAATTGTTGAGATGCAAAGAATATCAACTGAATTGGGTCTTCAAAATACAAAACATTGATCAAAAATTAAAATGTAATTGTAAATTTTGCTTAAATTTTGACTCTCTGATATTTTATTCGAATTGTTTGGGCATTTACTTATATGTATCATTCCGAGAAATAACCTCTTAATTTTGTTTTGTTCAGCCGTTAAAATTTTTGTATTTTCATAATCCATTTTGTGATCTTTTGAAATAACATGGTCTGGTAGTCCACAAGAAGATTTGTTCAGCCTGCAGTCACTTTTATGTGAAGTGATTTTTCCAGAAAGGTTCCGAGTTGTTTCGCCTATATAAAATGAATTGCAAGAAGTGCACGGAATACTATAAATAACATGAGATTTTTTTTTTTAGAACTGAGAGGAGTTTCAATTCTTGAATAGAGTGAAGAAATTGTTTTTTGGCATTTTGTAGAATTTTTTATATTTCTGATATCTCGGAAAATATTCATTAGTTTGGGTGTTAAATTGGGAATATATTGTATAGAATAGTAATGTAAGGATTCAATATGATTATTCGATAACAAGTTGTTAAATGGGGGAATGATAATATCATATGAGATGGAAATATTTGAATTTGGATGCTGTCTTGAATTATGGTCACGTAGTGGTATATTGAATCAATATTCATTCAAAAGTTTTGGTGAATATGAATTTTCATGTTGAATATCTTTAAGGTATTTTAGATCATTTGACACAAAGTAAGGATGGGATAATTTTGTTACTCTTTCTTTTAATGCTAAAATGTGGTGGGTTTTCATTCTAGACGGATGATGGGAAAAGAAGCTAATAAATCTTTTACTAGATATGGGTTTTCTGTACCATCTTGTCTAGAGAACATTATCCACACATCTGATAACTTTCATATTAAGAAAGGGTAGAGATTCATTTATTTCTTCCTCGCAAGTAAATTGAAGATGTGGATTAAAACAATTGAATGAATCGAGAGTGTTTTTAATTTGATCTTCAGAAAGTGCTAAAATTATATCATCAACATATCGCTTGATGAAAGGAATATCATAATTTATATCATTAGAAATTTCAGTGAGTAAATCATCTAATACAAAATCACATAAAATTGGTGATAAGCTGGAACTCATGGGTGTTTCAAAGATTTGTTTATAATATTGATAATTGAACTCAAAAATGTTTGATTCAAAAACATACATATATATAT
>JAVJAQ010004149.1:0-97609 GCA_032362365.1 Zygogramma bicolorata | reverse complement strand
TAATATAAAACCTACAACTTTTAGGCTTTAATCCACAAAAACGTACACATAAGTATCAACCTGACAGTATGCATAAATGTAACACTGACAATTCAAAAATAATAGTAAAGGCGAATATTATACAATATAAGCGAATAGAATAGTAAGGGAGACATACGTTAATTACATGACATTATGCTAAATCGTCTTACTAAAGACTACTTACCCTTGCACGGCATGGTCCAGCAAATATTATCGGATAATGCGACCCAATTCACTTCCCAGCTTTGGAGGTCAGCTTTGCAAGGACTTGGAGTCCAGCTCACTCATATTACCGTCCGCCACCCATGTGCCAATCCGAGTGAACGGACCATGCGTGAGACTGCACGTATTCTGCGGACGTACTTTCATAAAAACCATCGTAAGTGGGCTATAGATATAAAACTTTTTGAACGTTTTTTGAATTCCGTAGTGCACGAATCCACGGGTTTTGCACCAGTAGAACTTCAGTTTGGGGAAAAGCGTTCTCGCTTTTTACCCGAAACTTTGTTTCCTTCTCACTCCCTCCAAGAGTCATTGAGTCACTCAGCCAAGTTAGTATTTGCTGAAGAAACGCCAAAGTCTTGTGCGGCTCGTAGATCAGCGGCGTATCATGGCCGGCCATATTCCGGGTTTCAGGTAGGAGATCTTGTGGTTTCAAAGGCGAACAACCTTTCGTCCCTGATTCTTGCTGAAACGAAAAATAAAATTTAGTACTTTTTGAAGGCCCTTACAGGATCAAAAAGAAAATCCGGAATCATACTTTTCTTTTATAGTTTTTGGAACAAAGTGGTGAACGTGGGGTTTTTCATGCGGGCCATCTTAAGTTGTATCATTACTTACCACCTTGAACCATGCTTATGTTTACGTGTCCTGTAGTGGGCGTCACTCAAGTCTCGTGTGTTGCTCACTTCACTAATATCACTATTTCCTTATAACTTTTTGATGTATTATTCGTTTCTCCTTAACACACTCGCCTAAATGGAAGGGGGTTGGATGTAGCAGATTCATTTGCCGAACGTAAATAAAGATATAACATGTGTTTATAGTTGCCTAGTTCGCCCTGTATTTGGAAGCCTGGGAAGTTAGTTTCCTTCATGGTAGTACAGCGCGTCTATTGCTTTGCTCGATAGAGGGCGCCACGCCTTCTACTCTTGCGGGAAAATGTTTTTATATTCGAATTGCAAAAACTAGACGAATTCCAAAATTAAAATGTATTACTCGAAGTTGAGGAAAACCCGCCTCCATCGTCTTTCTTGTACTTGATGCCTTACAGCTTCAAAGACCGCCTCGCTATCTCGCGCTCCAGCTCCAAACCACTCCTTTTCCAGATGAGGGTGCTCGTCCTACGTGACGTTTTGCGAAAGCTTGGTGCATTGGTGAGACGCCGGATCGTACCTGAAGAGCTTCAAGGTGAGTATCAGCCTCGCGGGAGCTTCGACTATGTTCGTTATCCTCTCGCTACCCATCAATCGACTGCAGAAGTCGTAGTGGTACCTACTGGTTATGGCCAACCAACTTTTTCAGGCTGCAGGTAGTAATCCAGGAGTGTTCGCACGGTCTGGGAAAACAAATGCACCTTTCTGAAATTGTCACTCCTATCCTTTTGGTGCCGCATTCTCCGCATCACGATACGGTCAACGTCTTGCCCCCGCAAGATTGCTGCACCAATGTTGGCATTACTGACGAGGCCGCTTCATTTTCGGCGCTCTCCGGGTTCATCTGCTCGGGCGTCGACCCTCCTCCCGCCCCTCCACCCTTCTTCTCCTCTTCGTGCAAATGCTCCAGCAAGATGATCATGTGGTGCTGTTGACCCTTCTCGAAATTTTGCGACTTCGCTTCGCGCAGCACGTAGATAGGCGCGAGGAACTACCTTGTCGAGAACTTCAGCAAGGCGAACAACTCCCGCAGCCTGTCAAACAAAGGCGATCACCCAATTTCGCGTTGCAGCGCCTCTTTGCGGAACGCTTTCGCCATGAAGAGTGCTTGGAGTACGCTGTTCATGTAGCACGTGTTGCCTAAATTCGAGTCGACCTTGTCGTCGCACGATCTGCCCCCCGAAGACGAGCCGCCTGCAGCGCCCTCCCACGACAAACACTGGATAGCACAGCTCACATAAGTATTTCCAGTGAAGACTGTGTGTGTGTCAAGATGAGAGCTGGGGGCTTGAGACTTGAGATATATATATATATATATATATATATATATATATATATATATATATATATATATATATATATATATATATACATATAAAAAATATAAAGTGATATTTGCTTTGAAGCAGATGAATCAGGAAACTGATAAATAGATTATCAAATTCTCTGGTCTATCACAATTTGCATTCGATTCGAAATGCCCACCACAAGACATAGGTGGTTCCACTTACGTATCGCTTGACATCTATCACAATTTGTTTTAGATACGAGGACTTTGCCAACTCACAGCTGATGAAGGTCAAAGCCAGAAACAGCTAGTTGTCTTGTGGTGGGCATTTCGAATTGAATGCAAATTGTGATAGACCAGAGAGTTTGATAATCTATTTATATATATATATATATATATATATATATATATATATATATATATATTAGAGTAAAATCCGACTTTATCACTGTCATGACAAAATCCACAAAAAACTACAATGCCTGTAAGAGTCATTTTTCTTCACAAAAAATAAACCACATTCAATTGAAACACTCTGATACGTACAGGAAGTAACAACAGGTTACCAGGGGACATCTCCTTAATATCGGCAGGTGTAGGACAAGAGTCACCGAACACACACTCTCTTATCGAAGATAGCTCCAGACATCCACATAAGACATGCCTGACAGTTTCATCTTCCTGTTCACACATCCTGCATAGAGGTGTGTCCACTAGCCCCATAATATGGAGGTGTTTCCTTAGTTGACAGTGTCCAGTCAGAAATCCCACTGTTAAACGTAGGTTCTTCCTGGTCATCGCCAAATATTTATTCGGATCCAGCTTCTCAGGGTCGCTCAAGGTGAACCTGGCAAAACTGCATCCTTTGGTTTCATCCCATCTCTTAAGGGATTAAGTATGGGTGTAACGTTTGGCTGGTTCTGCAATTGTCGAAGTCGTCAAGCCATGGGTGTCACCTGGTCCCAAAATTTTCAGTCTAGCCGCCATCCTGGCCAAAGAGTCAGCAATGCGGTTACCTTTGCTCCTGTCGTACCCTTTCACCCACCTTAGTACGATATTATTATCTACCGAGGCGTTAGCTAAATCTTGGTGGCACTCTAGTGCTAACCTTGAGATAATACGTTGTCCATACAAGGTTAGTACTAACCCTATCGGTCGTAAAATGCAAAGGAATGTGAGGGGCCTGAAAAAGAATATCACTTGTGATCGAGTCCCGAATCACATTTCAATGGTCCTCCTCAATACAATCTCTCCTTCAGTAACACTATCTTTCTAAGATTTATCTGCAACAGCCTCAAGCTGGTACTTGAGATTCAATTTGAATTCACTAATACGAAATATCCTCGGAAAACTCGGTATGGGATCTACAAATGTTTCCATGAAATCCGCTCAATCTCAACCCCAAAAACACGCATCTTCTCTGCATGCTGAATTTCATATTTTCATATACTCCATTTATTTCAGAAGAAAGTTCACCGATCAAATCCAATTTATGCCAACAGTCGCCATATTGGTTTTGATTTAGCAGGTCTCTGGATTGCATAATTAAACGATCATATAGCATAAACAAGATACAAATAATATACAGTTTCCTGTTAGATTTTCACTTAATCGCGACACGTATTTCGCTATATAATAGCTTCCTCAGGCAGAAATTATTTCCTCATATGTTCAATCAATAAAGAGTTTTCGTCAATGGTTGTAATATATGATGTTACGAAATCCCCTAGCGCCGCCCATATCGGCCGTGAAATGCAAAGTACCCGTAATCGAGTACCGAATCGCGTATAAGTTTCGATACCCATCGTCAAGGCACGAAAGGATTAGTCCGGTAGAATGTCCATAGTATAAAACACAGAATATAAATAGGGAGGCAATTCATCGCAACGGCAGTTTCTAGTAGAGAGGGTTCAAGTATACCATTGAAAATGGATAATTTAGAATTTAGAGCATAGTGGAGAGTCGAAGTTGTATAGATAACTACCGAACGGAGAGCGCCGCGTTTTTGTAACAAAGTTAAAATTTGCATTATTTTTTATAGAAATTAGAAATACCAAAGACCACTGTTTATCGTGAAGAAGGGAACCCTGTATCGACCCTTAAGGTCAAATCAGCCACATAAAAATAAAAAAAGTCGTAAAAGTAACTGCTTCGATAGTCTGAGAAGGATTAACAAAAATCAGTTTTATTACGCCCAAGTGTCTGAAATATGGTATAAACTCTGAACCCTATTAAAAATAACTACTTAAAATGTCAAATAAAGAAAGAAATTTATTCGACAAAGGTCAGGTGACGCTGACCTCATGTGGTACGAACACCGCTTAAGAGATATATGGACAAACGGCCATCCAAGCGACATCTAGGTGTGAGTAGTAAACACTCCATTCTTTACGAAACTCAAGAAATAGAGGATTCTATCGAAGATAATTGTCAACTTATTCGTCGAGCTGAAAGAGGGTACCATCTTGAAAGTACTCAGGGCGCGACAATTTTCACCCAATGAGATGCGTGGCCTGGAAGCTTACAAAAACAAGGGAGTCAGCAGTCGGGTGCCAACTCAGTAGGGGGTAGGTTGACTTTCCTAATTAGTCCGGGAGAAGTCTGGAGTGGATTGAAATACGATTTATTTCAAGTCACTGTTGCGCGGTGTGATTTCGGAAGTTGAATCTATTCGGTTGAATTATTTGGAAGATTTGTTTTGTAGTTTCAGAAATTAAGAAAAGATTTAAACCAGTTTGGTCAAAATTATTCGTGTTTTTTTTTACATATTTGTTGCGAGGGAACATTTCGAGTTCCGAGTTGTTTCTGAAGTTGGAAGTGGCTGTCCTTATCCTCGGTTCTACAGGAGAGTTCCAGCTTTGATTACTGGGTGAGCGTATTTGTAAGATTCACCTCTTATACATGTTTTATGTACGAAATTTACAAGTGGCACATTAGATATTTTTGAATTCATTAATAATCTACAAATCGGGTTCCCTTTTTCCTCTTTTTGTTAATACTAGTGTTGTATTTCATACAGGGAGGAATGATTAAGTGGGCCTCTTAATTTTCCTCAAATTTGATATATGTAACTTTTACTTAGATTGCCTCAAGTAAATAAGGAGGTAGCTGAATGAGCTTTTTTTTTTTGAATTTGACAAGGAATAATAATCCATAAGTTCAAATAAATTCAGGGGAGGTTTTATAAATTGTTTCCTTCAGTAATTTATGAGCTGAAGATTCTGTATTGTAATTTAATGATTTACTTTATTTTTGATTTCATCTTGTAATCACAAAGCCCCCAGTTTTGTTTATTTTTCATTGCTAATTTTGTTTGTTTATTTATATGTATTCCTGATAAAAATTTTCGTACTTTGGTCGTTAATGAAGTTGGTTTGTAGAAGCTCTTCTTATATCATTTCATTCCCTCAAACATTTAAAAGACCATGCATTTAAGCCGTGGCCGGGTCCAGTCTCTGAGGACATAGCCGACCGCTCTCTGTGCAGGTAAAATAATAGAATTACCAGCAGCTGACCACGCTAACCATTACTTATTCTATATCCGTGTGATCAAAACGGATTCCAACTCAACATTTGATCTGGTGGCAGTACTTATCACGCTACCACATTTAATTAATAAGTAATCCTTTCGGCTGAACGATCCCATATACAGGGTAGGTTAATCTTCTAGTGGGGATATAATTATTATTATATAGGACTAGATGTTGAAGGGATCGCTTTAGATCGTAGGTTATTACAACTGGTGGCAGCGGTGGGATCTATTTTATTTGAGGGAGTGGAAAAAAAAGGAGGTCCAGAAAGAAACATAATAATAATATTCTTCAATTTTTTTTAATTTTTATTTCATTTGGGTTGATAGCCTACATCAGAAGTTAGTTAGAGTTATCAAAGTAGGGTTAATTCAGGGAAAGATAGGGAAGTTCAGGATAGGATAGGAAACCCTAGAAATGATCCGATTGGTGCCTATAAGTATATAATTTCATCTGAAGTTTTGCAAGGTGTCCAGTTCGGTAATTATTCAGATTATTGAAATGACTACTCCAGGAATTTTGAGTTTTTATTAGGAAAAGCAGAGTGGAACAACATTTATGACTATGGTGATTGCGACGAAGCCTTCGATTGTTTTTATGATACTTTCGTTCATTGTTTCGAAATTTCTTTCCCCAAACGAAAAATATATTTGAACAATAATAAACTGGGGTGGATTGACGATCTCGTCAAAGAATCCAGCCGTTCATTGAAACATTTTTTTTATCTGAAGAAAAGTAACCCTGATTTAACTGAATTATATAATGCAAGTAAAAAAATACATCAGAAACTAGTTAACGAAACAAAAAAAAATTACCAAAATAAAATTAGTTTATCAGATAACGATCCGAAAACTTTGTGGGAGGTAGTATCTGAACTCACGAACAATAGTAGAAAGTCTTGTGACAGTGGAGTTATTCAGAAGAATGGTGTAATTATCAAAGAACCTGCAGAGATCGTGAACGAATTGAATAATTTTTTCATTGAAGCTCCACAGGCTTTAATACGTGACATTCCAAGTAGCCATGATTATGAACCGAACATCAATTATAAAACTGACATAAGTATAAATCCATACACGATGTTTTTACAGCCTTTTTGTGAATCTGAATTACTCAATTTGACTAATCGTAAACTCAGAAACAAAAAATCGTCTGGAACTGACGAGATACCAGTGTTTTTATTGAAAAGAGTGTTACATATTATTATAAAACCGCTAACTTTTTTGGTCAACCTTTCTTTTTTGCGGGGCAGCTTCCCTACAAGCCTGAAGGTGGGCAAGGTGACTCCCTTGCGTATAAACAAAAAATTATCGAATATTGAAAATTTCAGACCAATTACCGTCCCACAGAGCTTCTCGAAAATTTTCGAGTACGCATTCCTGGAGCGCCTGAACGACTTTCTTGGAACACACAATATTTTAATACCAATGCAGCATGGTTTTTGCTCAGGAAAATCGACTCAAACTGCTTTGCTCAACTTTTATGAACACTTGGTACAATTTATTGAAAAAGGCGAGTGCCCTGCTGCCATTTTATGCGATTTGAGCAGAGCTTTTGACTGCGTGAATCACCTAAAACTGGTGGATATACTAGATTCTTACGGTTTGAGGGGAAATGCACATGCCTGGGTTTCCTCTTCTCTTAGCAACAGAAACCAATGTGTGTCACTGAAATTCAATCATGATGATGTGGTTTCCTTTTCAACATCAGAAATGAAACTGGTTCAGACGGGTGTACCACAGGGATCTATCTTGGGGGCAATTTTGTTTCTCTTGTACATCAACAACATTGATAGAGAAATAGCATACTCACTATTTACCGCATATGCAGATGATATTAGTATATTGATCTCGGACAAGCAAACTGACACTTTAACACAAAAATGTACGAATATCTTGAAACTGACTTCTGAATACTTCAACAGACAAGATCTATTTTTTAATGCCGAAAAAACTCAGATTATTCGTTTTCATAATTATCAGAATAAAACTGAAACAATCCAATTGAATCTCAATAATACCATCTTACAGAGCACTCATAATGCGGTGAAATTCTTGGGTATACAAATGGATGAATTTCTGAATTGGATTCCCCACTGCAACCAGCTGGTTTCCAAATTGTGCTCCCTAGTATATCTCTTTAGGAACCTCAGAAACGTTCTGAATAATAAACAACTGATCAGTGTATATTATGCTCAGGTTGAATCCAGGCTACGTTACGGAGTTTGCTTGTGGGGCAACTCAACAATGTGTAAGAAGGTTTTTATTCAACAGAAGGCTATTTTAAGATGTATATTCAATACTTCCAGACGGAGTTCATGCAGAACCCTCTTTATAAATCATAAAATACTGACCCTCACAAGTCTATTTATATATGAATTATCAGTCTTTGTATTCATCAATAGGACCGACTTTATTCTGAATAGTGATATTCACGATAAGAACACACGTCAGAAAAAAATGATACATGTTAAGGCAGCCAAATATAGAACAACTCAAAAGGCCCCCAAATGCATTGGACCTAAAATATTCAATAATCTTCCTGATATAATCAAGAAAGCAGAAAACTTAACGTTATTTAAAAAAAGATTGAAGTCGTTCTTATTGATTAATTGTTTTTATACACTAGACGAATTTTTATATAATTCACTGTGATTCACTGTGCTTGTGTGTACTGTCGAGATATTTGTTATATTTGTATTCCTATACAAAATGAAAATTTTGTCATTTTAAGGAAAATAAAGGATTTGATTTGATTTGAGGAAATGTACCAGGGGCTGCACCCGTAACTACAGTTACGTGGCCACCCACTATTCACTAGGGATGATCGCGGCAACCCTAGATGATTTTTCAGGGAAGGATGTTGTGAGGTATTTTGAGAAATTAGAATTGCGCGCCAGACTAGATAATTGGTCGGAGGAGCAAACCCTCCAGCTATTCAAATTTAAACTTGTGGGTGACGCCCATAATTATTTTAAATCGGATGAGCAGTTGGATACAATAAATTTCACTGATCTTAAGAGTAAATTCATAAAAAAGTTCACTCCTTTCAAATTACCAGGCGAAAATCAGTGGAATTTGAGTAAATGTTTTCAACGACATGACGAAGACGTATCTTCGTTTTGTACTAGGCTGAGAATTTTAGGTTCTAACTTACTCAAGGAAGATTTAGCAGGAGCTAACGCTGACGAGGAGGCTGGAATAAAAAGGAAAAACCGGGAACTTATTCTAAATCGATTTATGGTTGGGTTACGAAAAGACCTTTTGAAAGAAACTGGCGTTTTATTGTTGAGTGAGAAGGATTCTGATTTGGAGAAGGCTGAGGAGTTGGTAACATTACAGGAAACAACACTGATGATGATCCAAGGAAGATGTGCGAACTTGAGAATTTCGACAGTAGATAGGCAGAGCAAGTACCAGGCGGCAGTAGATAGGCAGAGCGAGTGTCAGGCCTGTGGCGGACATTTTGAATACCGGTCTAGGATCAAAAGTGGGGGGAGAAATAAAAACGAATATGGAAGTTCCAGGGGATATGCGAACAGAAATAACCCACCTCTTGGGAGAAATTGTTACTCGTGTGGAAAACCAGGTCATTTTTCCAGAGAATGTCGCAGAGTCCAACCAGATAACAGCAATGGATGTTATGTATGCCACAAAGAAGACCATTGGGCAAGAAACTGTCCGAGAAATAATCAGAGTAGGGGTAGATCAGATTTTCGTAGGCATGAGAGAGGGAATAGGGTAGCAGAATTCCAACCACGTACAGGGAATCCAGTCAGAAACGAAGTTGGAGACGATAGAAGTGGAAGACCGAATTCGGAATCTGAAATCAGTAGAGAAGCGAGACAGAGTACGGGAGCAATACCTAGACAAGCCCCACAAGCATCCTCGTGCTCAGGGCCACGCCACGACAATTGTTAGAGACATAAGTTCATACTCATATAACATGCTGTATATTTGAATTGTAATAACAGTTACGATTGTATTCTTAAAAAAGTTTGACAAAAAGTAAAAAAGTTGTCGTTAGATTTTTCGAAATATTGTGTTTCTTCTGATCGTGAGTTTCAGAGTGAGACGTGTGTCTTTGAGTAAAAGAATCTATCTGATTTTCTGGTTTAGCGGGTAGCTTTTCGAGAAAACAGTGAAATTAGTGGCGACCGTGACAGGACTCAAAGTCTCACGCGTTTTCCGAGTAAACGAGTTCCGTTATCTTTATTCGAGACTTCCGTGTGTCAGGTTTTGATAGTGATGGAGCAGTGCAAGAAACACAGAAAGGTTTTGAGAACTGCTTTCTCGAGGATCGGAAATGAGTTGGAACGGTTGTTGACGACAGAGGAAACTAGCGAACAAGATATAAGGATCAATTTGGATCTCTTGGAGAACAAATTCGAAGGTATACAGGCTCTAGATAAGCAAGTCTTCGATCATCTTCTAGAAGCGGATGCCGCGGAAGAAGATTTAGATGCGGAGATGGATTCCTGTGATACATATGCGAAGAGGTTCAAGAATTTGAAATATTTGTTCGAGAAGTCCCGTATGAAAAATGACAACAATCTTGAAATAGCTTCAACTGTAAGTAAAGAATCGAGTGGCTCGTCAGGAACATCAGGTATGCGAAAATTTAAATTACCCACAATAGAGTTTAAAAAATTTAGCGGAGAAATTCATGAGTGGCTTTCTTTCTGGGGTCAATTTAAAAAAATTAATGATGATTCCAATATCGATGCTAGCGACAAGTTTCAGTATTTGCTTCAGGCAACTGTACCGAAAAGTAGGGCTAGGGAATTAGTAGAAAGTTTTCCTCCCATTGCAGAAAATTATTCCAAAGTAATTGAGAGTTTAAAATCGCGATTTGGACGGGAAGATCTTCAAATAGAAGTTTACGTGAGGGAACTTTTGAAACTTATCCTCAACAATGTTATGTCGTCTAAAAAACTGGGTCTTTCCACATTATATGATAAAATCGAGACGCAATTGCGATCACTCGAGACATTGGGAATCACCGATCAAAATTATTCTGCAATGTTATTCCCGCTGATAGAGTCTTGTTTACCAAAAGATCTGTTGAGAGCATGGCAACGTTCTAATAGTTTTTCTGCACTTGATATTCCTTCCCAATCTACAAATGAACCACAATCTACAACAAAGAATCGTCTAACTAAACTTATGAATTTTTTGAAGTCTGAAGTAGAGAGTGAGGAACGAATCTCACTTGCAGCCGAAGGTTTTGGGTTATATTCTGCGGAAAAAAATGCTGGGCGAGTTAAACACAATTCATATCGAGAAAAATTACCTACCGCTACCGATTTGTTAAACTGTGATGCGCTCGAATGTATTTTTTGTGAAGGAACTCATGATAGCTCGAATTGTTTCAAAGCTCAGAAATTTTCAATGGACCAGAAGAAAGAGATTCTGTCAAATAAAAGAGCTTGCTTCAAATGCCTGAAAATTGGTCATCAGTCTAAAAAATGCAAAACTCGTTTGAGATGTCTCATTTGTGGCAAATCACACGCTGTTCTAATGTGTTTAGATTTACCACTGAATAAATCAAACGCAGTTGAATCTTCATCGGATGAGAAGAAAAATGAAAATGGGATGACTAATGGTGAACAGGTTTTAGCCAACTACACAGGTACCCATGTATTTTTACAGACTCTGCGTGTACATATCGGAAATGGGAATAAATCTCGAGATATTCGGCTAGTAATTGACACCGGCTCTCAGAGATCATATATTCTGAAATCTACTGCAGAGTATATGGGCTTACAACCCAAACGTCAAGAAAAAATTATTCATTTTTTATTCGGGGGTGCAAGTACATCAATGCAAACTCATAATTGTTATGATATCAAACTGACAAAAGACGACTACAATTGTACTCTTGAAGTTCTTGACCAACAAAAAATATGCAATGAAATTCCATCTGTTTTTCATGGACCTTGGATAGAGGAGCTCAGGAAATTGAATATTTCTCTGGGAGATGTTCATCAACGGGGTTCTATAGAAGTTCTGATTGGAGCGGATGTCGCCGAAAAATTATATACTGGACGAAAACATAACCTTCACTGTGGATTAGTAGCAGTTGAAACTTTTTTTGGCTGGACATTGATGGGAAGAATTTCAAGCTGTAAAGCAAATACCGACAATGTGACGTCCATGATCGATCTGTTGGTTAATGACACATGCATTACCAATATATGGGAGCTCGATGTTTTAGGAATAAGAGATCCGGTCGAAACAAAAACACGTCAAGACTTGGAAAAAGCGGCAAAAGAAATTTTTCTACAAACCATATTATCGAACAACGAGGGCAGATATGAAGTGAGATTACCATGGTTACAAAATCATCCCCCGTTACCTGATAATCTCTCACTCGCGAGAAAAAGGTTAAGTTCGACCATGAAAAAGTTGAAAGACGAGGATTTTTTCGAGTCCTACGATAACATTTTCAAGGAATGGTTGAACGAGGGTATAATCGAAGAAGTAGTAACCCCTGCGACTAGTAAAGATGTTCATTATCTTCCTCATCGGCCAGTAATCAAAGAAAGCAGTCAAACTACGAAAATAAGGCCCGTTTTCGACGCATCAGCCCATGAGAAGAATAGACCATCACTGAACAATTGTGTTGAAAAGGGACCGCATTTGATTGAATTCATACCTTCCATTCTGGTTAGATTCGGCAAAGGAAGAATTGGAGTAATCTCAGATATACGTAAGGCCTTTTTACAAATTGGTTTATGCGAGGCAGACAGAGACTTTCTTCGATTCCTATGGGTTAGTGAACATGGTGAGGAAAAGGTTTTCCGTCATTGCAGAGTGGTATTTGGGGTGAGCTGCAGTCCATTTTTATTAGGAGCTACCATCGAGTATCATCTCAATAAAATCATGGAAAAATGTGATAGTTCTGCTAATAACTACAATAAAAATTCAGTTATACAATTGGCTAGAAGTTTCTACGTGGATAACTGTGTAACTAGTTTACCCGATGAAGATTCCCTCAAAACATTTGTTTCAGAAGCTACCGACATCATGGCTGAAGGGAAATTCGATTTGAGAGGGTGGGAGTTCACCAACAAAAATGGAGAAGACTCCGATGTATCTGTTCTTGGACTATTGTGGAATACAAGACGGGACACTATACGAATCAAGGTTCTCAATGAGAATTTTTCAGAAAATATGGTTGTCACAAAAAGGAGCATTCTGTCAACCACCCAACGAGTTTTCGACCCTATAGGATTTACTTGTCCTGTAACATTATATCCCAAGATGTTGTTACAAACTCTTTGGAAAAAGCAACTACGTTGGGATGATCCTGTGGACGAGGATTCGAAATTGTCTTTCATTGGTTGGATGAAAGAACTGTCCTACTTAGGAAATATCGAAGTACCTAGATGGATTGAACACGGAGTCATTGATTCCCAGAATCTCAGCTTGCACACTTTCGTTGACGCCAGCAAAGATGCTTATGCTACAGTTGTTTTTCTGAGAATTGAAAGAGATGGATTAGTCTCAATTCATCTGCTAGCAGCTAAATCACGGGTTAAATCCTTGAAGGATATTTCAATACCTCGAATGGAGTTACTAGCTGCAACCATTGGTGCTAGACTCTACAGTACAGTAAAACAAAACTTTGAAGATCTGGAAAGTTTCTTCTGGAGCGATTCTTCAACCGTCCTTTCATGGATTCGGCGAAGTGAACCTTGGGCAACTTTCGTAGGAAATCGAGTGCAAGAAATTAGGAAACTGACCTCTATCGATTCCTGGAGACAGGTTCCAGGTTCTGTCAATCCTGCAGATCTACCTTCAAGAGGATGCTCTCCACGCCAATTGTACGATTCCGAATGGTGGGAGGGACCATCTTGGTTACGTGAAGCCCCTTCTTCTTGGCCAAATAATGAAATAAGATGCAATGAAGATGAAGTTGTTCAAGAAAGGAAGAAAGGTCACATAATCACAATGATGAATAATTCATCAGATGAATGGCATCTTGGTTATTTTTCTAAATATATCAAAATCATACGAATGGTAGCTTGGATTTTGCGATTCGTACATAACCTCAAAAATCCATCCTCCATTAGGAAAGAACTTCTGACTGTGGAAGAAATAAATGAAGCCGAAAAATTTGTTTTCCGTTTGATTCAAAGTGAGAGTTTTGAAAATGAAAATGACGAGAAGTTGAAATCACTCTGTCCGTTCAAAGACAACGAAGGTATTATTCGTCTGAAGAGCCGTATCTCAAATAGAAATGATCATGAAGATTTTCGTTTTCCAATTGTTTTGTCAGCTCATCATTCAACTGTCAAAAAACTCATTTTCGATCTTCATGTCAATTCCTGTCACATCGGTACAGAGGGGTTATTGGGTGCGCTCCGCGAAAGACACTGGATAATCGGGGGACGTCGAGCTATACGTTCCATCATTTCAAAGTGTACGGTTTGTAGGAGATTCAACGCGAAACATTTTCAAAGTCCTTCTCCACCACTTCCATTAGACAGAGTGCGCGATGCTGTTGCCTTCGAAATAACGGGTGTAGACTTTGCGGGTCCTCTTTACTTGAGAACTGGTGAAAAGGCCTGGGTTTGCTTATTCACCTGTGCCGTTTATCGCGCTGTTCATTTGGAGCTGACTTCTAGTCTTTCCACTCATAGTTTCATTCAAACTTTAAGACGATTCGTTGCGCGACGTGGCCGCCCTCGGACAATTTATAGTGATAACGGAACGAACTTTGTCGATACCGAAAATTCATTCAAACGTCTGAACTGGCAGATCATATCAAATTATTCTTCAGTGCAACGTATTCATTGGAAATTTAATCCCCCTTCAGCTCCTTGGTGGGGTGGTTTCTGGGAACGACTCGTAGGAATACTGAAAACAATTTTGCGACGTGTTCTTGGAAATTCTTCCTTGTGTTACGAAGATCTGATGACTGTGCTATGCGATTGTGAGGCTACAATAAATTCAAGACCCATCACGTATCTTAGTAACAGCCCAAAGGACCTGATGACCATATCACCAGTGATGTTCTTACGCGATCTGATCCAAGATGGAATGCCCGATTGTGATGCTATCGACACCGAGTCCCTGAATCGTAAATTGGTGCACAAGCAAAAACTGAGAAATGATCTCAGACATCGTTTTCGCAGTGAATATCTGGGTCAATTGAAGCTTCTGAGGAAAAACTCTAAAACGCAACGACAAGTCGCCTTAAATGACATTGTTTTAATCGGAGACGATAATCATAAACGACTAGATTGGCCTTTGGGTCGTATCTCCCAACTGATTCCTGGTCGTGATGGCAAAATTCGTTTGGTGCAAGTGAGGACCACGAGAGGCACGCTGCTGAGACCCATTCAACGCATTTACCCACTCGAATGCATTGATGATGCTGATTCTGTAGCCGAGGATGTGAGGCCTTCTAAAGAATGGTCTACTGCTGGATATTCGTCCAACCAGAAGGATTGTCAGAGCAAGGATACCACTGATGACGTTAGTGCGGGAGTGTCTTTTAAAAGCAGAGTAACCGATGAATGTGAAAATGTGAAATTTAGTGATGGTATTTCAAAGAAATCGCAAATAACTAGAAGTGGCCGGGTTTGTAAGCCACCAAAATTGTTTTATTAGTTAGTGAAAAAAAAAGAAGTCTCTACTCTTCGCATGGTGACTCACTATGTTTTCAATAGTTCGTCAGGTGGGAGGATGTTAGAGACATAAGTTCATACTCATATAACATGCTGTATATTTGAATTGTAATGACAGTTACGATTGTATTCTTAAAAAAGTTTGACAAAAAGTAAAAAAGTTGTCGTTAGATTTTTCGAAATATTGTGTTTCTTCTGATCGTGAGTTTCAGAGTGAGACGTGTATCTTTGAGTAAAAGAATCTATCTGATTTTCTGGTTTAGCGGGTAGCTTTTCGAGAAAACAGTGAAAACAATCGAGACAATGCAAATTTAAACTTCTAAGGCTGAACTCCAACTGCCAGGACGGAGGCCAATGGCGACTAAGAAGGTAGAATCAAAATTTTAATACAGGGCGATTCGAAAATTTGAACATACTTAATCATAAAGAAATAAAAAACAAACGGGTTATGGTAATACCGGAGGTGACTTCAGGAGATATACCAGACATACCTCATAATATAAGAGTGCGAGTGAATGGAATGTTGACTTATTGTTTGATAGATACAGGAGCAGCGGTAACGCTTATTCAAAAAAGGAGAGTGCTTGAGAACGAAATAGATTTGAGAGGGGCGGATGAATACCAGCTGACCAGTGTCACAGGGCACCCGTTGCGGACGTGGGGTACCACGAATATGATGATAGGACCCGAGGATGGAGATGTAATCACGAGATGTACCGCGATCATTTGTGAGGACGAAACATTGGGAGTGGTTCAAGCCTTACTGGGAAGGGATTTCCTCTACGCCAATCGAGCATGTATCTCCTACGAACAAGAACCATCAGTCGCCATATGAGGAAAGGTCATCCCATTTCTGCACAAAAAAGACATGGATGAAAATATTGGATGCCAATTACCGTCAAAGATAGGACAAATCACCAGTAGAAGAAACAACAACAATCCAGCAGGCAGACCAAGAGCACAAAATGAAAATAATAGAAGGAGCATGGATACAACACGCATGGAAACACAACTTGTACCGAAAAAGGCGTATTCCTCGCGAATTTTCGAAAGAAGGTCGATAGCCGAACCAACATTTTTTCACCAGCGGAAATCAGTGAATAACTGGGCTCGTTGGCTTCAAAAAGTGAAAACCTTTTTCGATAGTAACAGAAGGCAAGTTCAGCAGACAGATGAACTGGAGACAAATAGACATCAACATATATCAGAAAGGCTAGAAAGAAGAGAAACCACCCAGCGAAGTAATGCAGAGGAGACTGAACCAATAACCAAGGCACCCTTAGCCGTACAGGTTATCACAACAGAAGAGGCAGCAGCCGATACGATAGAGAAGGTGACGGATATAAAAGGTGTCGAAAAGAAAACTGAAGACATCAGCAAAATCGAAGATGCTCGCATAATCGTTCCTCAGGAATCAGGAAATGGAATCGCCAGAAAACCACAGTTACCTGAACTTAGAGAAGAGGCCGGTACTTCTAAAATAAATTCAGGAGTGTTTCCACCATACGTGAGACAGAGTGAGTCTGACAGTTGTCCTGTTGAAAACAGACATCAGAAGAGCCAATAACAGAATCGGACCTAGTAGCAATGGAGGATCTGGTAATTCCCCCAAGAACAGAGGCGTACATACGAGGAAGTCTGAAAGTACCTGTAGAAGGTTGTTTCCTAGTTTGTGAGCCCTTCGAAATAGGAAACCCTCAAGCACACGTAGCACGTACTGTTGTCAGGAATGGAAAGGAAATCCCAGTCAAAATCATTAATTCATCATGGAAAGAGGTTATTCTGAAGAAAGGACAGAAACTCAGTAGGGCAATTGCGGGCGAGGAATCACCTCAAATTACCACTTCTGATAGCAACATTTGTAAATTGGATTTTTCGAACGATGAATGGATATGGAATGGATTTGACCTACACCATTTGGATGAAAAGAACAGGGAAGAATTGTTCAAGTTAATCCAAAAGTATAAACATCTATTTCGGGACGAAGATGAAGAGTTGACTAGCACGACAAAGGTAAAACACAGTTTGACCTTGGTACCAGGTGCTCAACCCATTTGTAAAGCTCCATACCGCATACCGTATCGTCAACGAGAAGTACTCGAAAAGGAAATAAAAAGATTACTGGAGATGAAAGTCATAAGACCATCATGTAGTCCGTGGTCTGCACCCGTAGTATTGGTAACCAAACGCCTGCCTAACGGAGAAGAAAAAGTAAGAATGTGCATCGACTACCGAGGACTCAATAATGTAACCAAGAAGGAGTATTATCCGCTCCCTAATATATCGGATTTGATTCAAGGACACAAAGCAGGTACTAACATGCTATTCTCGGTCATTGATGTAGCCGAAGCCTATCATCAGATAGATATGGACGAGGAGTCGATACCGTTGACAGGATTCAGTACGTTCCAAGGCCATTACGAGTATACGAAAATGCCATTCGGTCTTGTGAACGCTCCTTCGACTTTCCAGCGGTTCATGAACATGACACTCACAGGGTTGACCCCAGAGACATGTATGGTCTACTTGGATTATATCATCATTTTCAATACGGAAGGTGGAAAAGACCACATTGGAAAAATTGAAATGGTTTTCGAGAGATTGAGCGAGGCTAACGTGAAGTTGAAACCAAAGAAATGTAATTTCATGTCAGAGAAAGTTAAATATTTGGGCCATATTCTTTCCAAGGATGGTATACAACCCGATCCTGAGACCATAGAAACAATTACCAATTTTCCGCTACCAAAAAATATTAAGGGAGTGAGGTCCTTTTTGGGGATAGTGAATTGGTACCGCCGATTCATACCCAATATTACGGAGATATCAACACCCTTGGTCAATTTGACCAAGAAGAACGTTAAATTCGAAATCACAGAAGAAGTGCTAGAAGCCATTAGGAAACTGAAGAATGTGTTGAAGTCAGAGTCAGTTTTGATTTTTCCCGATTTTGAGCAACCATTTATTTTGGCTACCGACGCTTCAGGATTAGGAGTGGGAGCAGTGTTAAGCCAACTACGAGATGGATATGAAAGACCCATCGCCTATGCGAGCGAAAAATTGAAAAAGGCAGAGTTGAACGACGACAGAAAAGGAGTTACTGGGAGTGATGTATGGAATACAGACTTTCCGTTGTTACGTGTACGGGAAGAAATTCTCGGTAATCACCGATCACCGACCATTGAAATGGTTACTGACTCTGAAAGATCCTAGTTCGAGGCTGACTAGATGGGCACTTACCTTGGCGGAGTATGACTTTGATATAATCCATCGGCCCGGAAAACTTCACGGAAATGCCGACGCTCTCAGCCGAATGTATAATGAAGAGGAGAACTTTGTAGATGTGAAGTACGTGGATTTCGAAGAATATAAGAAGAAACATAAGATACCACGGTTCCAAAACTTGTCGTATCGTAAAGGAGATTTGTTCACGTCACCAGAAAATTGGGCGCTAGCTCACTGCGTGTCAAAAGATCTAGCTATGGGAGCAGGTCTCGCCAAGATTTTCAGGGAGAGATATGGAGGCGTGGATACTCTGCAAAGACAAGGAAAAGGTGTAGGGGAAGTAGCGACGCTAGTACTCCCGGAAAGAAATATCTATTACTTGGTCACAAAGAGTGATTACTATGAGAAACCCACCTACCACACCTTATGGGAGTGTCTTAAAGAACTCCGAAGGGAGTGCGATAAGAACCAAGATAAGATTCTGGCCATCCCCAAGCTGGGAAGTGGTTTGGATGGACTGGAGTGGAAAAAAGTGGTAGAGATGATTGAATTTATCTGGTATGGATCGGACATGGAAATAACAGTATACGACGGCAGTATCATTTTAGACAAACCCATCTGGTTAGTAGAAGAGAATGTTCCGGTGGTATTGATGGCTTACCGCGGAAATGTTCATATTTCCACCGGATACACTCCGTTCTTCCTTCTACATGGACGTGAGCAAGTTTTGCCTGTGGAGGACTTCATTCGACAGCAGCGAATCAGGTAAGACTGAGTTTTGAAAACATCCGAAAAGGCCAAGGATGACCGAGCAAAACAGTACAACAAAAAGACGAGGGAGAAAACGTATGAGCTCGGAGATCAAGTATATCTCTTGCGGATGCACGTCAAGCCAGGTATATCGAAGAAGCTCGTGAAGCCCTGGATAGGCCCGTATAGAGTTATAGAGGTAATAGGACCTGTAACCTACAGAATAAAAAGGGTTGGCGGAACAGACGAACAGGTAGTTCACGTAAATCGGCTGAAATCATACTCTACCTATAGTGTTGAAAAGGATGATCCTGAGGCAAGTAATAATAGTGGCGAGGAAGAAGAGAGGAAGAGCAGTTCTGGCAGGACGTTTAGGTATGAACATAGTGGAGAAGAAAATAAAAAGAAAATGGTCCCAATTATTCCACAGTGGATAGAATTCGAAGGTTACTCGAAAGAAGAGGCGACTGAGGAGGAAAATGTTGGAGATGATGATGATGTGGAGGAAGGTATAGAGGAACCCCGACCGTTGAGGAGGTCGAATCGGATTCGGAGAGAACCTAATCGACTAAACCTGTGAGAGAGAATATAACTGAGTGAATAAGGGAATGAAACCTGAATGACGGAGAGTAGAGTTAATGAGTAAAGTGAGGAGCGATGCGAGTAGACGAATGACTGAAGTTGGACGCGAAAGCGAGACTGAATGATGAAAATGTATTTGAGCAAATCAGATGAGTGCCGTTACTTGAAGAGCCCGGGGCAAACTCTCTCCAAGCTAAACTAATAATGTAAATGTTTGACGAACTAGTGTCTATCTTTGGCCCAGAAAGACAGTAGATGACTCGTAATGATTTTTTTTTTATTGTGTTACTCTGAATAATTTAATGATTGTACTGATTATGTTACCTCACTACAAAAATCGATGTTTTATCTAGGAAGGAGCGTCCCCGCACCCTTCGTCAGTCCTAGGTGATAAGATGGCAAAAGGCAGGGCGACCTGGATTTTGCTAATGATTGCTATCTTGTTGGTCATGCACTATTTTGTATCGGTGCTCGGGATAATAGCGTACGACTGCAGTGATGAGAGAGTGAACATTTCGACTGTATCTCTCAGAGACGTTAAAAAGTGCCCAGAACCAGAGTCTGCGTATGTGAGTGAATCTATTTCGGTAAAGATATTGCAGCGAAACGAGATCCGCACGTACGGACTTGTTTAATAGAAGTCACCAGACTGATGTATCACTGTGGGATGCATAGTCACACATCTTTGGTGGAAGGAGGACTGTCGAGTTATGTAGACAGATTGGGAGCCGACGAATGCAGTTTACTTCATCGTTATAGGACGCTGAAACTATACCAACAAGATATTGGACGAATAACTATGAATGGTTCAACCAGCGTAACGTTAACGCTATTAGGATCGGTAGATAGTACCGGAACCTGCGAAGGAGCAACCTACCATGAAAATGGGCGAACCTGGAAGGATGTGGTCATCTTAGCACACATAAAGATTCAAGCAAGAGACTATACCCTAACAACACATGGATATACTGGGTACGTCCTTTTTATGTACCGCGGTACAAAGACGTGAACGGGACTTCCATGGGATATCCCATCCAGGATGTCCCATGAGGTATATTCATAATCCCTCCCGCACAGGATGCCCAATGGATGTCCCTTTAAGTAAATCCATAAGCTGTCCCATTCATGTCCCAGTTATTTCTTTTATAAAAAAAACATGAATATCAATTAAAATGATAAGTTTCTTTCGAAAATTGCTATATCTATGGTACAACTTTTTCTCTAGATATTTTTATCATTGAATGACAAAATCTTGCATCTTATATTTGAGTTGCTTATATAATTACATGCGTGTTTACACTGATCCGCTTCAGTAATTTGACCAAAGTTGGAAGACGAAATAGTTGAAAACGAGCCAACCGCGCCAATGAGGCATTTGTTCGCATGTCGACTCATAGATGGCAACAAAATTGATGAAAATAATGACAATTGATACTCCTCAACATTTTGTTTTTGAATCATTGTATCTTTTCTTATTCGAAAAATGAGCTTATCGGAAATTGACAACGTAACATAGGGCATATGTCGAACTTTCGTATCAACTAAGATATTGATATGCCTAGAAGTGTCCTCAGTTTTCTACCCAATGCTCACGTCAACAAGCCAACGGCCTTGGGTGCGAGCAACTTCTTTGAAAAATCATACATTATTGTATTTCCTAAAACAAAAGCAGAAATGAGAAAAGTATTCCACAACCAATCAAATTGGCCGGTCCTCCATTTATTATAGCAACAGTGTGATATTACTGAAGTGATATGTCAACATAGTGCTACCAATCGGGTTGTTCCGTATATCGTTTCGGTTGACCAGAACGTTCTCTCTCTTTATGACATTGGCCTGGTCCATTCAAGCGAGACAGAGAGGGAGAACCGCTCTGGGTAACCGAAATGACGGAACATATCCTTAACCTCATTTTCCCAAATCTTCGCGGGGTGTTTTGTTCGATACGGCGTTGTGTTGATTAAGCTGTGGTATATTGTAGCGTGGTTGAACATTTTGAATTTTATATAATAGTGAGAATTAGTAGTATTGTGAGTGATCTGCTAGAGTTATTCAGACATTAAAAAGTAAGTGGTTATTGGAGATATTAAGTCGTAGAAAAATAATTATTAAACCTACCTAAAATACTACATATTTATCCAATCATGGATAGAAAGAGATAAGTAGGTATTCCCTAAAGGAAACAATATGATTAGTAAATATTAGAAAAGGGCACGAAAACTTGATGGAAGAGAAAATGATATATTAGATCATTCGTAGTAGTAGTGTGTGGATAGAAGTTGTACATCACAGGTGGAAACCTCAGTGGAGAGTGATATCTGTCACATATCAATACCTTCTGCTTCAAGAAGCATCAGTAAAGATGACATTCACTCCACATTTCCTACAACGAGTACAATGTCCACGACAAATGCTGACCTATCTGTTGATAATGAATGTATTTCAAGTTCCTAGTAGTTTTCTGATGTTTCTTCTATTGAAGAATTGAGTCCTATTTCTGCAGAGGACCTTATTCAAAATGAACCTTCCTTAAATAACAATAGAAATTGGAATAATGACTCTGTAAATATTAGATCTGAGTTAACTGAATGGGCTCTGAACTATAACATAACACATACAGCAATATCAGATTTATTACAAATATTAAAAATTAAAATGTACATTCCCTAGTTTACCTGCATCTGCCAGAACTCTATTGCACACTCCTAGACAATTAACTATTCATAAGATTGAACCAGGAAGATATTATCATTTTGGATTCAGAGAATGTCTGATGAATTCATTGACCCGTCATGAAGGAATCTACCTGATTTCAAAAATAGGAGTATTAATTAACATTGATGGATTTCCATTATCAAAGGGTTCTGATAGTCAGCTCATTTAGAAAAATATAAAATATTTTATGCACTCACTCGAACTCATTTTCAGTACTTAGTATACTATATATAACACCAAAAATATCTGTTACAGGATCTTCTGAAGCTTTTGGTAACAGGAAACAAATTGAAGAGGCCCTTCAGAAGTTTTTCAGAAGGGCAAAATAGAGGAGCCATTCCGAAATAGTTAGTGTTTGAATCAAGTTTTTTATTTTTGTGTATTTTTTCATGCCCTATTTTTGTTTCATATATAGATCCTACTATTCCTGTTTCAGGAATGTATATTTTATTTTCACCCAATTTTTAGACCAAAGTAATGTGATGTATCCAGATCCTAATATTCTTGTTTCAAGAATATATTTTAGTTGCACGTCACTTGTAGATCGAAGTAATGTTAATATATAGGCCAGAGTAATAGTATTTTAGTTTTTATATATTTGAGAGTTTACAAATTTTTATTATATTCATTTATTTCATATAGTTTGAATATATTTTTCATTTTGTTTATGTTTCATTAGTATTTGTTTTCTTCTGAAAGTGAATCTGAAGGATGTTTCTGGAACCAGAAGGATATCCGTTTTGTTGGATATCTGATGTCCCAGTTGCATCCCTAGTACGTACCATGTCCCTATATTGGATGTCCCAAGAATGCCCAGTGGATTCACTTTTAGTCATAATAGTACAGCCTAGGGACGGTTTCGGGACATACTTATGAGGATATGGTATTTCCCTAGGACCTACCAGAGGGATGGCCCTGGGATGTCCTTTTTGTCGTATGTACCAAACAAATGAGAGATGTCCCAGGGACGTCCATAGGGTGTGATTGTGTTGTTAAGGTATGGCGAAAGTCAATATAAATGAAAACGAGATCAGCTTGCAGGGTGGAATAACTTGTCAGTTCATGAGAGGCTATTGTTTCGACACCATACTTGGAGAAAGCGTATGGGACAGTGACGCTCTAACAACGTGCAATGATCATTTGAGTCTCTTATATGAAGGAAAAGCAGAACTGATTTCCAATAGACTAACTTCGGAGAAATTTCTAGTAGTCGAAGGAGAACTGAAAATTATAGCGTTAATGCTCACCCGGAAGGAGATGCTTTGCAACATTGAAGCATGGCAAACCGAACACCCAAGGATCGTAGTAGCGGAAAGACAAGCAGGAAGAAATATTCGACCATCGATGAGTATTCTTCCCGAAAACACAGATTTGATGGCATACGTGAACAGTAAATTTTTATATGTGGAGCAGTCATATAAACGAGACTTGGACAAATTGTACATCGACACCATACATAGGCGATGCCAAACACGAAGGGAAATACTGAGAAATCGATTACTGATGGCTCCCCTTACACCACACGCTGTAAGTCAAATCTTGCAAGAAGAAGGAGGACATGTAGGAAGAGTTTTGGGGGAGGTACTGTACATCTTGCGATGCGTACCTAAAGTGGCGACCATTAGACGGACTGATCGCTGTTATCACGAATTACCCGTGGTCGTGAACAATCATTCCAAATTTGTAGCTCCAATAACCAGAGTCATCCAGGACTATGCGGAGGAAATAGACTGCAATGGACTGACGCCCCCGCTCTACTATTTGGACGACCAGTGGATAGGACTGTCACCATATCCCACAATTAAGAATGCCCCACGGGAAATAGCAGTAGATCCGGAATCACCCTTGCAATTTTCCCCAATACAACCCTTAAGTACTCGAGGATTGTATACCCAAGAGGAAATTTCCGAAGTACAACGGACCTTAACTTTTGGAAATGAACGCAAGGCAGTGGAGAATATTCTTACTCGGAGGATAGTAGGACTGCAAGCCGAAGGACAAGGCCTCACAACTCTCAATCTATTCGACACCAGCGAAATGAAGCAGTTGGCGAAGTCGACCGCGAAACAACTGTGGGGTTGGTTTTCTGACATAGGAATGTTCATGAGTGGACTAATTGGCTTTTATTATATATTCCGAGTAGTGAAGTACACTGTAGGTGTTATCCTGAATGGTGTTCACCTGTATCAAACCATAGGCTGTGGCCTATCATTGCTAGCAAGCCTGTGGAATACCCTGACCTGGTGGGTAATTCAACGGGAGCGTCCCAAACAAACCCAACCAGACGAACCGACACCTTCGCCAATCATCGTAGAACCCCAGCAGACTGCCACTCACCCGACTGGTAGTTACCCGATCTTGACCCAGACACACAGGACGGTGAACAAAGACACTAACTAAGCAGTTTGAGTGAGTGCACCAAAAGGCTTTAATCAATCAGTGCGGCACAAAATCGTATAAAAGACTTAGCCTCAGTGTAAACTGAATTCAAGTGAAAGTACTTTCGTATCGAAACGTATCTAGAATAGTGTTCCGTTGACCAATAAAGAGTAGCAAATCACTTGGAGTTAACTGAGAAGGAGATTCACCAAGGCGTTGGTAAACCAAATACCTGCGTAAGGAACTACAGTGGATCGTGAGTGAATATGGCCTCTATGGTGATGTGATTACCTAGTTTATTAGGATATACGATCATTCCTATTTTTCTCACTAGTACCATAATGATGATACTTTTTCTTGTAAAATTATAGGGAATTATAGTTCATCAGGAAACCCTCATCATAGCACGCTGGGCAACTCCACCGAAAGTCACGTCATTTAAGGGAAACCTGTTCTGTTTTCATATTGGAATTTGACATGAGGTGGCGTTGTTATATTGTCAGGGAGTATGATGCAAAAAAAGTTATGGCAATTAAGCCAAAACTTTTTTAAAGGGGGAAGCATTGTAACAAAGTTATAATTTGTATTATTTTTCATAGAAATTAGAAATACCAAAGACCACTGTTTATCGTGAAGAAGGGAACCCTGTATCGACCCTTAAGGTCAAATCAGCCACATAAAAAATAAAAAAAGTCGTAAAAGTAACTGCTTCGATAGTCTGAGAAGGATTAACAAAAATCAGTTTTATTACGCCCAAGTGTCTGAAATATGGTATATCTGGACCCTATTGAAAATAACTACTTAAAATGTCAAATAAAGAAAGACATTTATTCGACAAAGGTCAGGTGACGCTGACCTCATGTGGTACGAACACCGCATAAGAGATATATGGACAAACGGCCATCCAAGCGACATCTAGGTGTGAGTAGTAAACACTCCATTCTTTACGAAACTCAAGAAATAGAGGATTCTATCGAAGATAATTGTCAACTTATCCGTCGAGCTGAAAGAGGGTACCATCTTGAAAGTACTCAGGGCGCGACAATTTTCACCCTATGAGATGCGTGGCCTGGAAGCTTACAAAAAAAAAGGGAGTCAGCAGTCGAGTGCCAACTCAGTAGGGGGTAGGTTGACTTTCCTCATTAGTCCGGGAGAAGTCTGGAGTGGATTGAAAGACAATTTATTTCAAGTCACTGTTGCGCGGTGTGATTTCGGAAGTTGAATCTATTCGGTTGAATTATTTGGAAGATTTGTTTTGTAGTTTCAGAAATTAAGAAAAGATTTAAACCAGTTTGGTCAAAATTATTCGTGTTTTTTTTTGACATATTTGTTGCGAGAGAACATTTCGAGTTCCGAGTTGTTTTTGAAGTTGGAAGTGGCTGTCCTTATCCTCGGTTCTACAGGAGAGTTCCAGCTTTGATTACTGGGTGAGCGTATTTGTAAGATTCACCTCTTATACATGTTTTATGTACGAAATTTACAAGTGGCACATTAGATATTTTTGAAGTCATTAATAATATACAAATCGGGTTCCCTTTTCCCCCTTTTTGTTAATACTAGTGTTATATTTCATACAGGGAGGAATGATTAAGTGGGCCTCTTAATTTTCCTCAAATTTGATATATGTAACTTTTTCTTAGATTGCCTCAAGTAAATAAGGAGGTAGCTGAATGAACTTTTTTTTTGAATTTGACAAGGAATAACAATCCATAAGTTCAAATAAATTCAGGGGAGGTTTTATAAATTGTTTCCTTCAGTAATTTATGAGCTGAAGATTCTGTATTGTAATTTAATGATTTACTTCATTTTTGATTCACCTTGTAATCACAAAGCCCCCAGTTTTGTTTATTTTTCATTGCTAATTTTGTTTGTTTATTTATATGTATTCCTGATAAAATTTTTCGTACTTTAGTCGTTAATGAAGTTGGTTTGTAGAAGCTCTTCTAATGTCATTTCATTCCCTCAAACATTTAAAAGATCATGCATTTAAGCCGTGGCCGAGTCCAGTCTCTGAGGACATAGCCGACCGCTCTCTGTGCAGGTAAAATAATAGAATTACCAGCAGCTGACCACGCTAACCATTACTTATTCTATATCCGTGTGATCAAAACGGATTCCAACTCAACATTTGATCTGGTGGCAGTACTTATCACGCTACCACATTTAATTAATAAGTAATCCTTTCGGCTGAACGATCCCATATACAGGGTAGGTTAATCTTCTGGTGGGGATATAATTATTAGGTAATTATAAGTTTATCGGGCACCAAGCGATAAAAAAAAATTTTTGCGGGAACTTACGTATTTCGACCTCCTGAACAAAAAACTTAAATCAAAAATTTGGCGCTCTCCAATAGTTTTCAAGATACAGGGCATTTTTTGGGTCAAAAATGGGATTTTTGAATACACGTTCCTGCATCAAAATTACACTTGTAATTCATACTTCTTTTTCATCAGCACAATGTACACATCCCTAATTATCCGTTCCACACTTTTTTTCATTCGGAAACACTAGTTTTATAACAAAAAAATTCACTTTTCCTCAACAACAACAAAAACATTGAAAATTCGGCATGTCACTGCTAAATGTTTAGTGTATTTTTTTTATGAGGGGTTGGTACCTTGGAAGACCAGAGCACACTATTCAAATTTGAAATATCGCCTATTAATTTTCCTTCACTTTGAAGTTTTTACGTAAATAATTAAAATGATTAATTTATTCGAATATACAGCCTTAGTGCATAATAAGAGGGCATTAGTTAATTACCTTACAACAATAGGAATATTTCTCTAGACAATTCAATGCCCGAGGTGTGATGCAGTATGCACTTTGAATAAAGATTTGAATAGTGTGATCTGGTTTTCCAAGGTACCAACCCCTCATAAAAAAAATACGCTAAACATTTTGCAGTGACATGCCGAATTTTCAATGTTTCTGTTGTTGTTGAGGAAAAGTGCATTTTTTTGTTATAAAACTAGTGGTTTTTGAATGAAAAACAGTGTGGAACGGATAATTAGGGATGTGAACATTGTGCTGATAAAAAAGAAGGATGAATTTCAAGTGTAATTTTGATGCAGAAACGTGTATTCAAAAATCCCATTTTTGACCCAAAAAAAGCCCTGTATCTTGAAAACTATTGGAGAGCGCCAAATTTTTGATTTAAGTTTTTTGTTCAGGAGGTCGAAATACGTAAGTTCCCGCAAAATTTTTTTTTCTATCGCTTGGTGCCCGATAAACTTATAATTACCAATTATTATTATTATATAGGACTAGATGTTGAAGGGATCGCTTAGATCGTAGGTTATTACAACTGGTGGCAGCGGTGGGATCTATTTTATTTGAGGGAGTGGAAAAAAAAGGAGGTCCAGAAAGAAACATAATAATAATATTCAATTTTTTTTAATTTTTATTTCATTTGGGTTGATAGCCTACATCAGAAGTTAGTTAGAGTTATCAAAGTTGGGTTAATTCAGGGAAAGATAGGGAAGTTCAGGATAGGATAGGAAACCCTAGAAATAATCCGATTGGTGCCTATAAGTATATAATTTTATCTGAAGTTTTGCAAGGTGTCCAGTTCGGTAATTATTCAGATTATTGAAATGACTACTCCAGGAAATGTACCAGGGGCTGCACCCGTAACTACACCTGTTAGAGTGGCCACCCACTATTCACTAGGGATGATCGCGGCAACCCTAGATGATTTTTCAGGGAAGGATGTTGTGAGGTATTTTGAGAAATTAGAATTGCGCGCCAGACTAGATAATTGGTCGGAGGAGCAAATCTTCTAGTGGGGATATAATTATTATTATATAGGACTGGATGTTCGAGGGATCGCTTTAGATCGTAGGTTATTACATTTTGACTTTATGTGAAACCCATCATTCGCCTTTATTGTAATACATTGTGTATATACTTTGAAACGGAGTATATCATAAGAAATTCAGGTAAATTCACGATGAAACGAATTCAAGTGGTAGAATGGCAAACTGTAAAATTTGTATAACTACTTTTCTTCGGGCTTGAAGGCTGTCACTCTTTGGAATTTCTTCCTAACGTTTCGCTAGCGCGAGTGGCCAGCTTCTTCAGAGGCTTAATCATTTCCGATGACTAAACGTTTCGATTTCTTAAGGCGTATTTATATTGATGCAGGTAGTCTGGAGTGTTAATTACTCCTGTCGGGTTCGGGGAATAATCATCATTATTAGTTGCCGCACTACCTGCCGTGATTTCATTAGTTATTCTCGATTTCCTTAGAATAGGATTCCAAATTCTGTTTAGACTTAACGCTTCTTCTTTTCTGTTGAAATTGTCCGTGTGTTTTTGGATCTCTATCGGCTCCCGTACCAGACGGCTATGATAACCCTGGTTTGGGGCAATCGGTTAAGCATTTTCAAACAGTATCCTGTGGTTGCCCTCACCCAGTGCGTGTTCCGTTGTTTTTTATAACATTCTTTTGCCTACACCTACGTGCCAGTTGTAATGCTTTCTGCTATCTTTCGAAACAGTATTCCTTCACGATTTTCGTAATTTAAAAGTGATCTTTTTTGTATAATGATGGGTTCACTTAATAAATAGGTAAATAGTTCAAATTTGTTCCAGCTTCGAGTATTTCCTGGTTCGACGGCAGACTGTAGAAACTTGGTCCTAAAATTATGTCACTGCCACCCAGTTCCCAGTCTATTAGTTTTAAGATGGTTTGGTGAACAATCAATAGCAATGTACAGTGGATAATTCATTATTCAGTGGATATCTCCAATGTACAATGCATGAGAGAAATGTGGCTTACTGAAAATATAATTCATAATTCTTCCTCCCCTTCATTAAATGGTACATTGTCATTATCTGCTATCTGTTTTTACATCTGACAAAGATATACCAGTAGCAGCCTCAGGCTTCCGAAGCTGCGCATGCTCATTTTCGATTCGTGCACAGAAAGAGTTGTAAATTCAAGGTTATCAATTATGAAATATCTATAAGTTATGCAGTACGAACTGAGTTAACCAGCATTGAAGTTATAGATTATTCACTAAATTGCAATAAAGGGGAAGATAAAACAGAATAATCCAATCCACCTTTGTTGTTTTCGATGATCTGTCTTTTATATATGAGTCTGGTATGACTTCGACGATTGAAGGATAATGAGGTCTCTACTACAATACCTCCGAAAAGTCTTTCGGGTTCTTTTGTTCTTTTAACACACTATCTCGAGATAACAGTTGATAGTGGAATCAGAAATAAACACGTTGTGTATGATGAATCTCACAGTTTTCGATAATACGTAGGGCTGTTGCCTAAAATAACGTGATGATAAAATTGTAAGCTATTAATTTATGAATGTTCGAGGGATATTCAGCGATATTTTTTTTCTGGCAGGACAGAGACACATTGAATATAAATTATATTAATGAAATGTCGAAGACACATTTAATATAAATTATATTGATGAAATGTCGAAGACTTCGTGTCAACATCATGACATAAGTGATAACAAACCATGAAAACAGCCTATGGGTAGTTATCCATGATATTAGTCCGACCGCCAGGGGGGGGGGGGGGTTCGTATACTTTTCGAGCCCCCCTCGGTAACTTGGTGTTATTTTATGTTTTTGGGGTCGCTCATCAAAAATGTTCAGGTAACCAGGCTCAAAACCTGTTGGTCAATTAGTTATAAACAATTTTATTGCAAAAATAGCTATTTTCTTACTTTTTCTGTTACTTACCATCAAGGTAGGCCAAATCAAGCCGCACCAATCGATTCTACGTGAAAAATTACATGTAAAAATAGTATCTCTTTTCACAATTGAATATACAGGATTTATAAATATATCTAAAGAACAATTCGTACGAGTAAGCGTGTGAGCACTCTTCCGCGAGTGCTGAAGTTCACGCATACCCAGCTCATCGATAACATTTATTTTCAATATTTTAACTATTATTATTGTGTATTATTATGTGTTGAATCATATCCACACAATAACTATAAAAAAAGAGTTTAAAAATATGTACTGAAAGCTGACTGTTTTTCCCTGATGTCAACTTTGTTAGTTTATCGCAAATTGAATAACAATAATTTTTCAATTTCTCAACTGGCGAGATTCAGTTTTCAACTGAAGTTCCTCATTTAATAAAAAATCAGCTAAGTGTTTGCATTGCAACAATTGAGATTCGTTGTCAGACGAATGTAATCGCGAATATGAATAATTTTTGAGTATTATATCATATCGAGAAACCAGTACCTATTAATATTCTTCTATAACAGTTCTATTTTCAATAACCAATATTTAAAATTGAAACTAAATCAAGATTCACTAGAATAGACCAGTATAGGACCAGTATAATTTGAACAATTAATGTGGAAAAATACAACTTTTGTTAAATCATCTTTCGAACAACTTTTGTTGTCCATGAATTACTCGATTAGTTGTGCATATTTTAGGTGCGAATAGCTTGACATTGAGAATAAAATTTAGAATGCAGAAAAACATCTGGTTCAAGTTTTGAGAAAAATATTTTCTCAAGTTTCGATCAACTACGCTATCACACATACCACTATAGAAATGCAGTTTCAGAGCAAGATCTTCCTCCTACAAGCAAATCGAGTCAACTGCATATTCTGAGACGTTTTACGTTACCCATCAACAAATTAATTTAATCCAAGCGGATTGCATTAAACTAAATCCCTCAAAATTTCAAAAGTGAAACATTTCGTATGGCTTTTCCAGCACATTGACATTCATACAAGACGTTCCAACGGAAATGTTCCACCCTGCATATTCCCAAAACGGATCAATATACCAAAAATTTACGAGACTGGAAACGAAAGATTTCAAGTGACATATTTTCATTATCGGATGATATGCGAAGGCTGGATTCAGACAGATCCCTAATCTGATCGTACGACGATCCGATAGTTTTCTTTAGATTTAAATTTAGACCAATCAGAAAGCTATCGGATCGTCGTACGATCAGATTTCAGATCTGTCTGAATGCAGCCTAACTCCAATCAAATAAAATTTTTTCATAAAATTTTCGCCTACCCGAAAAGTAGCTGTGGATTCCGGCAGACACAGGTGTCCTTATCATCCTCTAAGGTTTGCGCCAGATTCTGTCCGTGCGTTTGGCAACAATTAGCGGTTGAATGCCGGAAATCATTTTTTTTTTGTTTTTTGCTTATATAATGAAAACTATTGGTCGTATCAAAAAAAAAACTTGAATTGAAAGTTGTAGATAATTGAAAAATCTATCGAGATGCGTTGGCCCGATGTCAATATTCTCATTTGTTGCTTAACTACTGCGCTCGGAATTAAAAAAAGGTGTTTTTTCCATTATTCTATTAAAAAACGTTGAAATGCATTTGGGGGTTGCAACTGTGAATTCGGGAAGCTTTCAACTAGTGGAAACCACAGTTTCAATTTGGTTAAAAAACAATTGATAGATTAGCAACAATCTAATTTGTTACTAAAAAAAGTGTCCCACTAGATTGTTATATCTTGGCCTACGGATAATCGTACAGCAATGAACGAAACGGGTGTGGATATTCGGAGAGTTGAACTACTAACTCTCATTTTTGGAAAATCGATTTTTGCAATGTGATACCTTCAAAAATGGCGTCGAAAAACAATGTTATTCAAACTAAAAAACAATGAGGAATAAATGCGACAAAATGAATTGGAAATCTGCGATTAATTTATTACAAATTTTGCCAACCTGACTTTTGTTCCAAGATGATTACGAGCCGAGATAACACTTTTTTTTAATTCAATTCCCCCTCCCTTTGTTTATTTATATGAAGCAACGAGACCTTGACGACTGCACAGAGAAAGAGTCATATTATACATAGAAACCATCAGAATTTGTTTTCCATAATTATTTATCGTATTCATTGATGGGAGCATTGGAGGTTCTTCCGGAACCGTTTGATGCTGTATCTTTCTTGAATCTGGCTAGGCGGCCAAAAGATTCGATCGCGTGAAATAAACGGTTCAAGAAACCAAAATGACGATTTTCGCCTACCCGAGAAGTAGCTGTGGATTCCACCTTTGTTCCACGAAAAATAAGGAGGCGAGATGACACTTTTTATTTATTTAATTCCCTCTTCCTTTGTTAATTTATATGAAGCAACGAGACCTTGACGACTGTACAGAGCGAGAGTCATATTATCCATAGGAACCAGCAGAATTTGTTTTCCACAATTATTTATCATATTTATTGATGATAACCTAAAAATATATTTATTCACTAAATTTGCATTGTAAAAATTGAATCATTTGTTATTTGAGGGATTTCCGAAAACAATCAACGTCAAGCCATAGTGATATTCGATCATATCTCGATGCACTAGTAGAAATTAAAAAAAGTTAAGATTCGTCTAGTAGTTCCCGAGATTAGAGAGCGCGAGGTCATTTCGGGCTCTGATCAGTTTATTTCACGCGACGGCCGCCTAGCGCTGTAACGCTCTATCCGGCTTCCCCCTCCACACGGCACGTCGAACGGTCCCAGAAGAACCTCCACTGCTCCCATCATTAAATATGATGAGTAATTGTGGAAAACAAATTCTGCTGGTTTCAATGAATAATAAGACTCTTGCTCTGTGCAGTTGTCAAGGACACGTTGCTTCATATAAATAAACAAAGGAAGGGGGAATTGAATAAGAAAAAGTTTTATCTCGGCTCGTAATAATCTTGGAACAAAAGTCAGGTTGGCAAAATTTGTAATAAATTAATCGCAGATTTCCAATTCATTTTGTCGCATTTATTCCTCATTGTTTTTTAGTTTGAATAACATTGTTTTTCGACGCCATTTTTGAAGGTATCACATTTCAAAAATCGATTTTCCAATAATGTAAGTTTGTAGTTCAACTTTTTGACTATCCAAAACCGTTCCGTTCATTGCTCTATGATTATCCGTAGGGCAAGAAATAACAATCTAGAGGGACACTCTTTTTAGTAACAAATAAGATTGTTGCTAACCTATCAATTGTTTTTCAACCAAATTGAAACTGCGTGGTTTCTACTAGTTGAAAGCTTCCCAAATTCACAGTTGCAACCCCCAAATGCATTTCAACATTTTTTAAAAGAGTAATGGAAAAAACGCCTTTTTTGAATTCCGAGCGCAATAGTTAAGCAACAAATCAGAATATCGACATCGGGCCAACGCTAATCGATAGATTTTTCAGTTATCTACAACTTTTTTTTGATCCGACCGATAGTTTTTATTATATAAGCAAAAAACAAAAAAAAAATTATGATTTCCGGCATTCAACCGCTAATTGTTGCTAAACGCACGGACAGAATCTGGCGCAAACTCTAGGGGATAATAAGGACACATGTGTCCACAGCTACTTTTCGGGTAGGCGAAAATCGTCATTTTGGGCTCTTGAACAGTTAATTTGATTGGATTAATAGCGCACATGACATCCGTTTTGGAAATATGCAGGGTGGAAACTTTCGTTGGGTCTGTATGTGAGCGCGTTAATGTAATGTAGTGTATTGAACATCCAAAAGCATTCACTTGCACGTTTCGAAAGTGAAATGAGGCATACAAAAATAATGTGAATAAGGAATATCAAAATAATGATTATTATTCTAGGAACCTCTCTCCTAAAATCTATTTTTGACAAAAATTTTGTCAGATTTCACATAAAAAACTATATCATTAGTGTAGTATTTGCAAATATATATGATGTCTCAGATTCAATACTATAAATTGATTTTTATGATCAACTTGAAAATAAAATATTTACATGTATTCAAAATAATAATTCTGTAACAGATACAGTAAATGAAACATTCAGTCTAAAAATCATCGAATAGAAAAATTCAACAACAAATCGAATATTGGAATGAAAAATTTACATTTCATGATACATGTATGCCTATATAAAAAATATAATGATAATATACAGATGAAGAATCACATATTCTTGCATCCATTGCACTTTTCTCCATTTTTTGTTTCGACCTTCAAGTATATTAAAAAATTATGTGGAATCTTAATCAAAACAAAATTCAAAACTATTCCAATATATTTATAATTTATCAGTGCAGTATGGAAATATAACTATAACAACTACCAGTTTCTCTGGTTCATTTCTTCTGAGGTACCAACTGCCATTTGAAAAATCTGCTTGAAAACATCCCTTGAGTTCGTTTATTCAGCTCAGAGCTCAACGTACATTTGAAATACCAGACTTGGAAGCTAAATGAACGCTCGGAGCTGGATAAACGAACCCAGCTATTTAAAGGAATATGGAATTACGCCACAAAAGATTTCCTGATTCATTCAAAGGTTTGAAAATGTCTTTTTAAAAATATCATGAAATATACACATTGAACAAATTGAGAACAGCTTAATTCCACCTCCACTCAGAATGGAAGTTATATCCAGCAATAAAATAAGTACGAATTCATCTTCTGATGATGCCAACGAAAGGTCGGTTCGGTACGACAATTTTCGACTCAGTGAAATAGTATTTCAAACCATGAATTGTACTCGTACCTATGAATAATATTCATTTTTGTTTCAATGTGCGTACCTAATATCACAAAACATTTTGAAATTTCACAAGGAATTGCATTAGTGCATGAGGTTGGAAGGAAACTAAAAACTGCATTTTTTGAGGAATATGTATTAAAGGAAATGTAAATAACACGAGAAAAAAACAAATTATAATGAAAAGTCCAAATTTTCGAAAAAAAACTGTGTCCTTTTTAGGGGACGTCATGCATAAAAAGTAAAAATAATACTAAGTCAAAAAAAAATGTGACAAAGATTAATAGATATATTATTTGTTATAATACGTAAAAAATCAATGTTTTGGATGCAATCCCACGTCACATTTGATACAAATAAAATTTGCCTTTTCCTACATAAAGCACACCTCCTATCAGTCTCTGAAAAATGAACCAAATGATTCAATTTGTCAAATCTTGAGTCGACAGGCAACGCTGGTGGCAGTCTTCCCTTCACTTCACTCCATTTGAGTGAAGTAAAGTTAGCGCCAAGTTTCTTCGGAATGATAGTAACGAAGAGCAAACTGGATCTTCAGGATGAATGATCCTCATCAGTAGCCAAGAATTGACTACAGACACATCGAACAAGTAGACGAAAATGGGCCACCACCACTTTCTTTGTCGAATTCTCGTTCTGCAGTTTGCTACCATGTTATCCAATTTATCTACTCCACCCATTCCACGATTATAGTTATATATAATGCCAGGTTGGGGAACGTTTATTTTAGACTGTCAATCTACAGTAGCGCGGTGCAGTTTTATTTGCAGATGTAACAAAGTTTGAAGCTGCTGCAACCACTTTGTTATCTTTCCATTGAACAACTAAAATATCTTCAGATGACACTTGATGTGATACTCCTCTTTCTTCTTTATTCCACTCTTTTTTGGTCTTCAGAGGGCATTTTTCTGCTCGATTTTCTCTCAATGTACCTGTCGCGCGAAATCCTTTTTGTGACAAATGAGTGAGCAGCTTCAAAGATGTGAAATAATTATCGAAGTATATTTGATACCCTTCATTTGGTGGTATATTTGCCATTTCAAGTAAAGACAAAACCACATTCCCGCCAATCCTATAAATTGTATTTTCATTATCTGGAGTGGTTGTTTGCCCATATATATATATATATATATATATATATATATATATATATATCGAAAGCCAGCAAATACCCGTCACTGGTGCAATTTTGGTCCACCCAAAAAAATCTACCCAAAAAATGAAGTGTGCACAGACATATAAAGATCAAGCTTCGTACACATTGCAGTTTTTTTTTCGAAAACGTAATAGGTACTCTAACGTATGAACTATACTAGTATTACTTCAATTTTTTGTATACAGCTACTTATCACGAGATTTTTATTATGTGCATTTTTGAAATATAATATTGCGATTGACCACATGAAAAAAGAAGTTCACCTTGTTTGATGAGAGTTGGGATTCTAAAAAGGAAGTTGAAAACACTTTACTTTCTTCTGACATAATCGGCCTTATAAATCATCATATTAACTTTGTAATATTTCTCAACGGAGATCACTCACCCACATATAAAATATTTGCACTCGACTCGCCTTTCGAATCGAATCTTTTTCATCAAATACCAATTCTCTCAATTCAACAAACTCTAGTCGAAAGAAGTAATGAAGCATCCTACCAATTCAAACACTATTGTGATGAAAATGGACTGATGATGAAGGTTTCAAAAACATATTCCATGAGATTTTCACCTAAAACACTATCACCTGACTATGATCTATATTTACATGGTGATGGTAAATCTATTGAAAGTACCGATAACTAATACTTTTTAGGAGTTGTTCTCGACCGAAACTTACTTGGGAACCACACATCAACAAGTTTTCGTCGAAGCTAAGTACTACAGGCTATGTTAGTATTTGAGTTCATCACTCTCTTTCATAGTATTCTCTTTCTGTTCATTCTATCCCACGCTCAAAACCTGGTATCATGCACCTTTTCTGTTTTCACTAGGAAATTTTATTTTTGTATTAAACGTGAAGTCACAGTCATCTCGATTATTACAAATCTTCTTTTCCCATCCTTTATTTTTCCCAGTCGTCATACACATCTTGGAATAATCTGTGAAAATAAATACTCTACTATGATATATTCTGAATAGAAATCCCATGAACTTTCTGAGCTGTGCCAAGTTGTCAAGATTCATTGCCAAGAACACGTGAACCATGTAAACGCCGCCTTCGTTTTCCATTAATGGTTTCTCTGGCGTCTGCAAAGTGCAGTCATCAATTTATTGATAACATTCATTTGATTAATTTGATATTATTTTTATGATATAGGGATTAGAAAATATACACGCATGATGTAAAATGTGTCAGATGCTTTCTGGATGAAATATTCAATTGGCTGAATTGGATGGAATTCTTCATATTGATGAATTAATTGGAGAACCCTGTGAATTTCGAATTTATAGAGATAAATCACACTAGCACCATACTGATATTATTTGCACTCAACGTGCGTTCAACATTCAACATATACTCGGTGATATATATTAACCCATTAGATACTAGCGTGCCATATATGGCACGCCAATCATCCACCTAGAAACGAACGTGTAAAAAATATTCCTTGAAGCGTTCAGATACGTTCGTTGATATTTTCGAGTTGAACAGTATATAGGTCAGTACCGAAGGTTGGCAGCAGGTAGCTGAGGCATTTTAGTCGTTTCATTTGTGCAGAAAGAAATTGGTTGTTGCTACTGAATCAAAAATAATGAGTTCGAGTAAACGGTAAGTTAATTTTCAAGCAATTCTTTAGAGAAATCAACACAATAACCATGATTTTTCTATCATTATTTTGATGCATAAGATTGCTATATAGATAAATCTTACAAAAATATATTGGTGTGCTTTCAAAGACGTTGTTTTTGTAGTTGTACCTTATATGGCACTCTAGTCTCTAGGACTACTGAAAGTATTTTGAGTATGTAGAAATAACGCTTCGTCATTCATTTCAATTCGACCATTCAGGAGATTGCGGACATGATCGAATCGGAGAAGTTTTGGAATGATCACGAGAACATCGGCATATATCGAATATATATCGAACCACCAGAAGAAAGAGGTGATTCCGACGAGGACTCGGGAGGTGAATCTGGTGGCTTACTTGATAACTTGACTGGCAGGCAGTTGCCAGCATCTGCAGAAGTTGTTTTGAACAGTGGGCAAAGAATTGGCAATGAGAATTTTGAGCAAGATGACTCTTTTGATGCAGAATTGGTAGTTGGCCGGAAAAAATGAATGTGTGCGAAGACTTTGATGAAGAAGACAATTTGCCTCTTAGCACATTCGTGAAAAAAAAAGACAAAACCCATTAGTTGGTTGAAAGGTAGTGATCTTTCTCACACAACCACTCACAGAATATTTCCTCCAATGAATTTCTCCAAATATAGAGAAATGTCACCTGTCGAAATATTCGAACTTTTTATGACACAAACTGTTCTTCAACTACTTGTTGAAGAAAACAATCAATATGCCCTTTTCGTAAATTGTCCACACCCTAAAATAACTCTAGATGAAATGAAGTGCTTTTTGGCCATACTTATTGTATCTGGGTATGACAAAAAACCTTCAAAAAAAAGTTATTGGGATTCCGGGGAAGATCTACGGAATACAGATGTGTATAATTCCATGCGTCGTGATCGATTTATACAAATAATGAGATTCTTGCATTGTGCTGATAACACTAGATTAGAACCAGCTGATAAATCATTTTATTGAGTTGATACCCAACAATAAGCGGAGACGTTGTGTTGGCAATCATACACCCTCGAGTGCTGTGCGAACTCAATGTTGTAAATGCAACGAGGGACTAGGTATCGCTTGTTTTGGTAATTACCATAAACCTTGTTCAGGTTGATTATTGTGAATGGAAGTAAATACAAATTTGAAGTTGGGAAGTTTTTTAATACCCCAAAGTACTAGCGTGCCATATATGGCACACATTGTAATTTTTTTTTATAAACTTTGTTGATCAGAAAAACCAATTCAATGTGATGTTTGGATGACTATCAAACAGGAAAACTCGAAATCAAGCCGAATTTGAGAATTAAAAAAACTCAGTCCCTAATGGGTTAAGTCATGATCTTTTTTCTCTGGCACTGCACAGACTTTCCGAAATGAATATTTTTTACCATTTGATATTCTCTGAATATTTCATTCAGCAGCGACTGTGAAAATTCAACTTGAAATTCTAGTTATATGTTGAAAGGATTCTTGAATAATTGAGTGATTTTTGAACGAAATGATTTTCAATTTGGAATCCTTATGTATTTTACTCAATTCAGAAGGTTCATTGGTCTAAACAGAACATTTCCGCAGTATCCCATTGAAATTCTTCAGGTGATCAAGAAAAACTTTCTACTCAATTTTTATGTCCAACAACCTCAAGCTACGTACTTGAAGTAGTGAAATTGTTTGGATTCACCTGTGCAAAGAATCCTCGAAAAACTCAGTCTGGGAATAATGAATATTTCCAGCGATGCAGCTCGATCTCAAATCCTCTACATACTCTCTACAATTTGAACTGTGATCCTTGATTACATACCTACTTCATTTATTTCAAAAGGTTCACTGATCACATTTCAAATTGACCTCCTGAATACAATCTCTCCTTCAGTAATTCTTCAGGTGATCGAGAAAAACTATCTTTCCAAGATTTATCTGCAACAGCCTCAAGCTGGTACTTAGGAAAGCTCGATTTGAAATCACTAATGCGAAATATTCTCGAAAAACTCAGTATGGGATCTACAAATGTTTCCATGAAAACCCGCTCAATCTCAACCCCAAAAACACATCTTCTCTGCAATTTTTACCATGATCAATTTCATATCTTTTCATACTTAATTCATTACATTAAGTTCATTGGTCACATTTTCATTCGTCTTTCACAGAACATTCTCTCCTTCAGAAACATATTGTTATTCTTCAAGTGATCGGGAAAATCTATATACCCAATTTCACCTGCTGATATTCTCAAGTTAGGCACTGAAAGTACTGAAATTTTTTGAATTTACCTATGCGAAGAATCCTTGTTGGAGATTTACGAAAACTTTCATTGGAAGTCGCTCCAAAAATATCTATATATACTTTCAACAATTTTCAGCATGATCCCTTATTCCATGTCCTCACATATTCCGTTCATTTCAGAAGGTTCACAAGTCACGTTTCAAATCGTCTTTTAGAGAACAATCTCTCTTTCGAAAACACATTGAAATTCTCCGATAGAGGCAAACTATTCAACAAAGTTTCATCCGCAAGCAATCTCAATTGATATAAAAAATTCAAAGCGAATTCAAAAATGGCCACCTCAAGACTAATTTCAATGATGTCTCTGATTTTCGAGATATATATATATATATATATATATATATATATATACATTCGAAAATCCCTTTAATATTCGGGTGTGCAGTCAACAAGGAATTGGAAAAAGTGAACTCTTTATTCTGTTCAAGCTTTCGAGTTTTTATTGGCTCTTGATCAGGAACTCTACAATGAATTAGGAAAATTGTGAGAATAGAAAGGTTTTTTAACATGTGCTTACTTACGAATGTGAGGTTAATAATCCTGTTTTAATAAAAACATGAAGGACAACATATCACAAACACATCGACCTAATGGTACAAATATAATATAAAACTTTAATTAAAAGATATGATCAAACATACATGAAAAAGAATTGGAAAATTGGAGAAGTTGTTTCTCCTAACGGGCATTGGAAACCATATTTGTAATTTTAACGGAAATGATGTGAAAAGAAGGGAATGAAGTTGACAAGTGACCAATGATTACAGTTTCCTGTGACCTTGTTGCCAACACACAATGAAAATGAAAGTGAAATCACCAACTACACAGGAGTACCAAATGTAAAGTTATTATTATTACTGCCCAGTAGGGGGCGACTTAGTAAATATGAGTAGATGATGCTGAGATTATCAATATCTGTTGAATTCGTTCCATCGTGAATATACCTGAATTTCTTATGATATACTCTGTTTCAAAGTATACATAATGTATTACAAAAGAAAAGCGAATGATGGGTTTTACATGAAGTCAAAACGCGGCGCTCTCCGTTCGGTAGTTATCTATACAACTCCGACTCTCCACTATGCTCTAAATTATCCATTTTCAATGGCATAAACCCTTGCTACTAGAAACTGTCGTTTCAATTTAGAAAAATGCCCAAAATAGTTGCTACTTATTTGAACTTGGTAAATCCGACAGAATATACTGGTCACTGCTTTCGTCGGTCTTCTGCAACAATATTGGTTGACTCTGGTGCCGACATAACTAGTTTAAAGAGGCATGGCGGATGGAAGTCATCAAACGTTGCTGAAGGATATATCGAAGAATCGCTTAACAATAAGGTTGAGGTAGCAAATTGAATTTTCACAGTACAAAATATTCAACGAAATAACCCTACCACCCCGCATGTTGTCCAAAATGTTTCTCATAGTTCTAACAGTGTTCCTCCAATGTTCAATAATTGTACTAACTGTCAAATTACTGTAAATATAACAAATTGATCTTAAAAATGTATTCAGCAATGACTTGATGTTTTCAAAATATAAATTAATTCCTTATAAGCAATGTGTTTTCAATCATTTATGTAGAACACTAACAACTGTACGGAAATATCATTTCCTTACAGTAAGGAAATGACATTTCCTTACAGTAAGGAAGTCCGACTTTTTCTTCAAGAAATTTTGACAGGAATGTCAAAATTTCCTAGCAATTTGCGAAAAAGAATATTACCTACCCGTGTTTCGATACCCGTCGTCGAGGCACGAATGAATTAGTCCGGGAGATTATCCATAGTATTAAACACAGAGTATAAATAGGGAGGCAATTCATCGCAACGACAGTTTCTAGTAGCAAGGGTTTATGCCATTGAAAATGGATAATTTAGAGCATAGTGGAGAGTCGGAGTTGTATAGATAACTACCGAACGGAGAGCGCCGCGTTTTGACTTCATGTAAAACCCATCATTCGCTTTTCTTTTGTAATACATTATGTATACTTTGAAACAGAGTATATCATAAGAAATTCAGGTATATTCACGATGGAACGAATTCAAGTGATAAAATGGCAAACTGTAAAATTTGTATAACTAGTTTTCTTCGGGCTTGAAGGCCGTTGTTCTTTGGAATTTCTTCCTAACGTTTCGCTAGCGCGAGTGGCTAGCTACTTCAGAGGCTTACTCATTTCCGATGACTAAACGTTTCGATTTCTTAAGGCGTATTTATATCGATGCAGGTAGTCTGGAGTGTTAATTACTTCTGTCGGGTTCGGGGAATAATCATCATTATTAGTTGCCGCGATGTCATAAGTTATTCTTGATTTCCTCAGAATGGGATTCCAAATTCTGTTTAGACTCAAAGCTCAGGCGCGTATACAAGGGGGGGTGAAGGGGGTAATTACCCCCCCCATGATTTGTCAGTCACATAGCATATTATAATATATATTAAAGAATATAGGGAAATATAAAAAAATGTAATAAATGAATAAAAAAACAATCACAAATTTTTTTCACCTTTACTCCCTGTAACCCCGTAAGATCGCAGAATCCAGTACATAATTAAATTCAAAATTATTATCAAAATTATAGAATATCTCAGATTCTATAGTCAAGTATTTCGAGAGAAATTGATCATCACCAGCAGTTCTGGAAGAACGTTCGTGCTTTTCCACTTCGATAGATACCGCATTCGAGAAGTGCGATTCTAATATTATGCCTCTCATCGAAAAATGCATGCTATTGACTTCGACCTGATCTGACAATATCTCAGGATCGGTTCACTGGTCTAGCACTATAACATATTCATTCCTGGGACCCATAGAAGCTGATGCATTGAGAGATCGTTATGTTGATGAGAAAAACCGAAATTTAAATTTATTAATTAATTTTTCTATTGCATTATCTTGTGTTCACTAAGTATATACTTTTCATTCTACTCATATTGATATGTAGTATGATAAATACATGAGCGAATATCATTACAACAGTTTATTTTTACTTATGTTGACAAGGCAAATGTTAGTAATCTCTAAATTTTACTTTTAACGAAAATTATTGTTTTCTACACTTCCCAATTTTATATATGAAAAAAAATGAACGTTTTTCTTTCACAGTTTCCTGATAATTCATGTCATTTTGAGAGGTAAGTTTGTAAAAAAGCTGATATGCATTTGTGTTTTGATAAAATGGTGGAAATGCATAATTTTCTCAGTGATTACTCCTCCTATAAACTTGAGCTGTATACGCGCCTGTCAACGCTTCTTCTATTCTGTTGAAATTGTCCGTGTTTTTTTGGATCTCCATCGCCCCCCGTACCAGTTGGCTATGGTTACCCCGGTTGGGGGCAATCAGGTTAGCATTTTTAAACAGAATCCTGTGGTTACCCCCACTCAGTGCGTGTTCCGTTGGTTTTTATAACATTCTTTTGCCTACACCTACGTGCCAGTTGTTATGATTTCTGCTATTCTTCGAAACAGTATTCCTTCACGATTTTCGTAATTTAAAAGTGATTTTTTTTTGTATAATGATGGGTTTACTTATTAAATAGTGGATATAGTTCAGATGTGTTCCAGCTTCGAGTATTTCCTGGTTCGACGGCAGACTGTAGAAACTTGGTCCTAAAATTATGTCACCGCCACCCAGTTCCCAGTCTATTAGTTTTAAGATGAGTTTGGTGAACAATTAATCGCAATTTAGTGGATAATTCATAATTTAGTGGATATCTACAATGTACAATGCATGAGAGAAATGTGGTTTACTGAATATATAATTCATAATTCTTCCTCCCCTTCATTAAATGGTACATAGTCATTATCTGTTAACTGTTTTTACTTGTGACAAACATATACCAGCAGCAGATTCAGGCTCCCGAGGCTGCACATGCTCATTTTCAATTCGTGCACATCTTATAGTGCACATAGAGTTGAAAATTCAAGGTTATCGAATATGAAATATCCATAAGTTATGCAGTACGAACTGAGAAAAGAAATCTCTCACACTATAAAATCCTTCCGCCACCAAGTAGCGCTCAACCTCATTTTTGAAAGCTTCGTAAGTTTTCAGCATTTGTAATGATTTCGATAGTGAATAGAAAGGAGTAATTGCCGCATAGTGTGGTGATTTTTCTTATAATGATGTACCTATGACGGGTTGGTACAGTCAATTTATTGTTTCTTTTATCTAATTTTTTGATGAAATTTCTCCTGAACACTTTTGAGACTCTGTTCCAGTCGCATGCTGCTCCCTAAGATGCCGAGAATCTAGATGGGTTCCAAGAACCCTCACATATTTGGAAAAACGTACGTTCGGTATAACTAGGTTCCGCGGCTTGGATGTAGAATAAATGTACCTATATGTAGGTACTCCGTTTTTCCAGTAGGTAATGTTAAGTTTATCGGGCACCAAGCGATAAAAAAAAATTTTTGCGGGAACTTACGTATTTCGACCTCCTGAACAAAAAACTTAGATAAAAAATTTGGCGCTCTCCAATAGTTTTCAAGATACAGGGCATTTTTTGGGTCAAAAATGGGATTTTTGAATACACGTTCCTGCATCAAAATTACACTTGGAATTCATCCTTCTTTTTTATCAGCACAATGTACACATCCCTAATTATCCGTTCCACACTTTTTTCATTCGGAAACACTAGTTTTATAACAAAAAATGCACTTTTCCTCAACAACAACAAAATCATTGAAAATTCGGCATGTCACTGCTAAAGTGCTGAATGTTTAGTGTATTTTTTTATGAGGGGTTGGTACCCTGGAAAACCAGAGCACACTATTCAAATTCAAAATATCGCGAATTAATTTTCCTTCATTTTGAAGTTTTCACGTGAATAATCAAAATGATGAAATTATTCGAATATACAGCCTTAGTGCATAATAAGAGGGCATTAGTTAATTACCTTACAACAATAGGAATATTTCTCTCGACAATTCAATGCCCGAAGTGTGAAGGAAAATTAATTCGCCATATTTTAAATTTGAATAGTGTGCTCTGGTTTTCCAAGGTACCAACCCCTCATGAAAAATTATATTAAACATTTAGCAGTGACATGCCGAATTTTCAATGTTTTTGTTGTTGTTGAGGAAAAGTGCATTTTTTGTTATAAAACTAGTGTTTCCGAATGAAAAAAGTGTGGAACGGATAATTAGGGATGTGTACATTGTGCTGATAAAGAAGAAGGATGAATAATTCGATTTCAATGGCTTCACGTCCCAACTGTCTCAATAAACGCGACGATTCTCAAAGACTCCCCAATACCTGGAAACCACTTTTGGTCCGACATACTTCTATTCACTCCGACTTGGGAACCAATCCGTTCGAACCTCCCATCGACCGTCCGATACCTGATCCTGCCATAACTACTAATGAACCCTTAAATCCCACCAACCTTCTATCCTCGATCTCCAGTAATGATAGCCAGCTAGTGAGACAACTCAGACCTAGACGCAAGGTCACTAAGTCTTGAAAATGGCTCCGAAATGGGAGTCGAAACGTAGACAAGTAAATCTTTCCAGACGCGGATCAACCGGAAGTTCTAGCCAGCATATATATATATATATATATATATATATAATATATGACTTAGTGCCTTCTGTTTGTAAGTCCACGAAATTTTATGGATAATGAAAAAAAGTATTGTATTTTGACAAAAAGTTCATAATCTCCAGTCCCAAAACCTCGGCGGTACCATTTAGATTAGAATCCGACTGAGTCACAAAACTCATATCCGCCATATTGAATTTTAGAATAACTGAAAACTCCACCTACGAAATCTACATACTAAGAGTAGAATCGGACAACACTATAAATTACAAGTCATTTGTATTTATTTTTAGATACTTTCAAGGTTAGACTATAAAAAACAAATAAGTTCCCAGATGACATGGATATGGATAATTACTTTTTATCACATTCACCAATGAATAATAATTTGTTTTCACATTAAATGCCACTATATATTATAGTTTCTATTAAGAAAAAAGGCCAAAGACAAAAAAAAACTGAATACACACAATCACGTTTTATATATTATTTGGCTCACCCAATACAATACAAACTACGACTTCTCTTGTTCGACGTGGTCCTCCCTAGCGCCACCTATGAGAAAATAGCCACATCACGTATGGAGCGATTTTCGGCTAAATTTCACGTGTTTATGGCTGCCATGTTGAATGTTTCTAATAATGCTTGAACGAAATAAAGTTAAGTACAGAAAACTCATTTATTATGGACATTTTGAAGCCTACATTCGGCAGGGTGATTCTTCATTAGGTGAATTAGGTGCTGAGAACTTTTGGTTCCATTCTGAAACAAAAACTTGAAAAAATTACAAATGTTTGAAAATCAATATTTTCTTTTGTAGAAATAATTCGAGCCTCAAATTTTGTCATCACCTATTCCAATCCTTTATCTTTCGGTATACCAAATCCCGTTTCAGCCAGTTGTCATTTAAACGAATCGTCTTTGCGTAAAGTTGATGCTGCTCTGAGCATTATTGTCAATCCCCCTCTTAACCAGCTTTGAAGTTATAGATTATTCACTAAATTGCAAGAGGGAAGATAAAACAGAATAATTCAATTCACAATTGTTGTTTTCGATGATCTGTCTTTTATATGTGAGTCTGGTATGACTTCGACGAATCTCACAGTTTTCGATAATCCGGAGAGCTGTTGCCGAACATAACGTAATTTGAAAGTTGTGATAAAATTATAAGCTATTTATCAATGTTCGAGGAATATTCGGCAATATTTTTTTCTGACAGGACAGAGACACATTGAACATAAATTAAATTCGTGTCAGAATCATGACATAAGTGAAAACAAACCGTGAACAGAGCCCATGGGCATTTATCGGTTATAATTGCACGAGTGCATAAAAATTACCGATAATTTTGCAAGAAAGCGTGACATCTAAAAATTGCAATTTAATTTTCATATTTTGGCTCTTTTACAAAATATGAAAATAACCGAATGCAATTTGTATAAGATATCACGCTTGAATGCAAAATTATCTGGTCATTTTTATGCACGAATGTAATTCATTAGAATATTTCACGAATAAAGAAATTCTCAAGGAATTGTTATTTTTTGTTCATTTATACTTTCCTCTATAGATTGTATGGATAGCGATACGGTTTCAAATGTGTTATGGTGACTTGATACAATGCAATTACCGCTGTAAGTTTTCTATAATTGCATTGCTCTTATGGGACATTTTATATATGAGGGAAATATTCAATGTAATTAGTCCGACCGCCAGGGGGGGTTTCGTATACTTTTCGAGGACCCCTCGGTAACTTGGTGTTATTTTATGTTTTTTCGGTCGCTGATCATGAATGATCAGGTAACCAGGCCCAAAACCTGTTAGTTAATTAGTTATTAACAATTTTATGGCAAAAATAGCTACTTTTTCCATCACTAACCATCAAGGTTGGCCAAATCAAGCCACACCAATCGATTCTACGTGAAAAATTATATGAAAAACAGTATCTCTTTTCACAATGAAATATACAGGATCTATCATTATATCTAATGAACAATTCGTACGAGTAAGAGTGTGAGCACTATATATTCCTTCCGCGAGTGCTTGAAGTTCACGCATACCCAGCTCATCGACAACATGAATATTTTTAATATTTTAACTTTTATTATTATCAATGTATTGAATGATATCCATACAATAACTATGAAAAAAAGTGCAATAATATGTACTAAAAGCCGACTGTTCTTCACTGATGTCAACTTTATTAGTTTGTCGCAAATTGAATAACATTTATTTTTCAATTACTCAACTGGCGAGATAGATTCAGTTGTTAACTTGAAGTTCCTCATTTAATAAAAAAATGGCTAGGTGTTTGCATTGCAACGGATGAGATTCGTGTCAGACGAATGTAATCGCGAATATGAATAATTTTTGAGTATTATTATATCATATCGAGGAACCAGTACCTATTCAGTTGTTGTATTTTCAATAACCATCAATTCGAAATTGAAACTAAATCAAGATTCATCAGAATAGACCAGTATAGGATCAGTATAATATGAACAATCAATGTGGAAAAATACAACTTGTGTTGTCTATGAATTACCTGATTAGTTGTGCATATTTTAGGTGCTCAAGAGCTTGACATTGACAATTCAATTTAGAATGCAGAAAAATATCTGGTTTGTTGTTTAAAGAAATAATATTTGCACAAGTTTCGATCAATTACGCTATCACACATACCACTATGGGAATGCAATTTCAGAGCAAGATATATTTTTATTATCGGATGATATACGTTACTCGATGTGAATGTAGTGAATTGAACATCCAGAAGCATTCACTTGCACCTCTCGAAAGTGAAATGAGGCATACAAAAGTAATCTGAATCAGATGAAAAAGTCATATCAAAATAATGATGATTATTCCAGGAACCTCTCTCTTAAAATCCATTTTTGACAAAAATTTTGTCAGATTTTACATAAAAAACAATATCATTTGTCTTGGATTCACTACTATGAATCGATTTTTATGATCAACTTGAAAAAAGACATATTTACCTGTATTAAAATAATTATTTTGAAACAGATACAGCAAATGCCTATATATAAAAATATAATGATATGATAATATACAGATGAAGAATCACATATTCTTACATCTATTGCTCTTTTCTCTATTTTTCGTTTTGCATGTCATAGCCAATCTTGAATCAAATTAATTTCGAATTTTTTCTTCCACATTTGGGAATTCTTCTAAAGATTGTCTGAAAAAAAATCGACATTCGAGTATATTGAAAAATTGGAATCTTAATCAAAACAAAATTCAAAACTATTTCAAAATATTTATAATTTATCAGTTCAGTATGGAAATATAAAATGAAGTCTCTACTACATAGTTTCTTTGGTTCATTTCTTCTGAGGTGCCTAAATATTTCGTGCATAAAATCATTTTCAGAACTGCCACCAATGCCAACTGCCATTTGAAAAATCTGCTTAAAAACATCCCTTGAGTTCGTTTATTCAGGTCGGAGCGCTTTTTTCGCTCAACGTCCATTTGAAATACAATGCTTGGAAGCTAAATGAGCTCTCGGAGCTGGATAAACGAACCCGGCTATTTATAGCAATTTGGAATCACGCCAAGATTTCCTGATGCATTCAAAGGTTTGAAAATGTCTTTGTAGAAATATCACAAAATATGCACATTGAACAGATTAAGATCAGCTTAATTCCACCCCCATTCAGAATGGAAGTTATATCTACATAAAATGATTCTAGCAATAAATTAAGTACGAATTCATTTTCTGATGATGCCAACTTGGCTAGCGAAAGGTCGGTTCGGTACGACAATTTTTGACTCAGTGAAATAGCTATTATTTTAAATCATGGATTTTACTCGTACCTCTGAATGATATTCAGTTTTGTTTCAATGTGCGTACCTAATATCACAAAACATTTTAAAATTTCACAAAGAATTGCTTTAATACTACCGGTCGAGAGGGTTTTGGAATTATTTTGTAATCCGTTGAAAGAGTATGGAGAAAAAGATGTTCCACCCAAAAAAATCTACCCAAAAAATGAAATTCGTATAGACATATAAAGATCAAGATTTGTACACATTGAAGTTTTTTTTTCAAAAACGTAATAGGAACTTTTAACATTTATGAACTATACTACTATTACTATATTTTTTTTATACAGCTCCTCATCACGAGATTTTTATTATGTGCTGACAAGTTCATTTTCAAAATATAATATTGCGATTGACCACATGAAGAAAGAAGTTCACCTTGTTTGATGAGAGTTGGGATTCTAAAAAGGATGTTGAATACAATTAACCTTCTTTTGACATAATCAGCGTTGAAAATCATCATCTGAACTATGACTGTAACATTTTCCAACGGAGATCACTTACCCAAAAACCACATATAAACTATTTGCACTCGACTCGCGTTTTGTGTCCATTCTTTCTCATCAAATACCATTTCTGTGCAAGTTTTCCTAGTGTTTTGGTAACTGTGCTAGGTTAAACAAGTTAACAATCAAATGGATCTGTGTGTGTGTGTATGTTATCTTGGTGAATGCAATTTTATTACAGACTATTCTCATTTTTTTGTGAATGCTATGTATTTGACTTGAGTTTCCTATGCTTGGTGTACACATTGAGTTAGAAGTGACTTCCATGTGATTTCAGAAAGTCTCTGATTGAGAACAAGAAGATTTTCTTGAAATAATTTTTGAATTTTTAATACTGTCTCGCGCTTCACTAGGTTTCTTTCACAATTCCATTAACTCTGTCATAGGTCTGGTTTCGGAAAATGATTTAATAAATACTGCCTTCATGTATTATCTCGCACTCTCGATACCCTTCAGCAGTCTCTGAGAATCTCCTTATGCGATAAATTGGAACAAACCCTCCGAATCGTTTAGTGGAAATTCTTGCTAACAAGTTGGTTAGGACGCGCAAAACCGTTCAACATGACACATGAGACGTGGGATATTCGCCTTCGTGGTGACCTACAAAAATAATGTCCTCTTTTTCCAAACGAGGATTGAGTTAGTATTCCAGGATGTCATTATGTGAGGAGGATCGAGTGTGATGAGAACAGCAGGGGTTGTCTAGCGAGATTCAACAGTGGATGACGGTATTTCATGAGCAAACGTGTTCAGGGGAAGTCAATTGAGCTTTGTAACACGAAATAATGTATCGTATTTACAATCAAGATTCCATTTGGGTGAAAACTCATAACTAGCAACAAGTACAATCCCAGATAGCACAATGGGACCAATAGGAGACAACGTAAAATCGTCCGTAGGATGTCGATGGGCGTCCCAATCGTGTCGATAGAAAGCGGAAATGTTACCAAATTTCTACGTCCTAGGACGTCCCCAAGATGTCCTGCACAAATCACCAGTTAGTCTAGTTCACATTTCTTCTCGAAAATGAGAAAATTTTTATACAGTCTCCAAAAATTCCGATCAAGGTGTCATTCTATTCGCACTGTCACGTAGAAAATTCGAGAAAAAGTTCGAAAAGGCGTTGAAAAAAATTATTGATTTTTTCCTTTTTTTCTATAATTAATCATGTAATAGAAGTAGCCACGCATGTTGCAAAAATTAATCAATATTATTATGCCTTGAATCATCTTCTCCGTCTCTTTCATCCGCTCTTTTGTTTTTGAAATTATAATAACTCTTAAACTATTGCAGATATGGAAGTAATGATTCAAGTCTTTTTTTTTATTATTAATCACCGAGAATTTCAGCTTTTTTATTCAAGTTCTATAGCTATTATTTATTCAATTATTGACCATATTGTTTATATAAAAAAATCAATGCCCAACTATTTTTATTTATCTTTCATTATTGGCTGAAACGAAGTAGGATCTGCATTATGAAACACGTATTGGACAAACGCACTCGGTTTGTTCGATCCCCTATGCTAGGTTGGGAGTGGTCTGTATTTAAAAAAATTACCTAGGGGTGCTCTCGTGCTCTATGGAATCGCAATCGAAATACCTTTGCGCCAGTTTTATTGTAGTGAAGTACGTAACGTAGTATGCAATAATATTCAAAATTAAATAACTCACCAAAGGCATGAATGGATGGATTTCACCGGAATTTTGTTTCTGTTTCCGTATGGTAGGTAGCACACACGAAGAATACATTGTACATCTATCGCTCTCGGTTTTTTTAATTTTCATTCGAAGTCATATACTCCGTCTGTACACATCAGTATGTAACACTTGGGATATAAAGGTTGTGGAGGAAGTAATGAACAGGGACATTGAGGAGGAGTAAACGGATACTGACTGAGCCAAAAATTAAATATAATGTATGAAGATTTGTAGAGAAAAATAAAAAATAAATATTTTTTAAGGGCATAACAACACTTATATATCTAATGGGGATGAACCATTCCTCACCCCCCTGAAATATCCAAGGTATTTCAGCTAGTTATTAGGTAACGGACAAAGTGTGACTAGGGATCGTTTTATCAACCCCTGAGCAGTTTTTACACTGGCAACCCTCTGCACATCATCGGATCCGTGGATAACATTTTGAATTGAGTCTGAGCAGTCTAAAGGTTTTATATTTTCGTCCTTTATTAGGACCATAGTTCCCGGTTCGACAGTTACAATTATTGGTTTATGCCATTTCCGAAACTTTATCCTCTTTTCCTCAAGACATTCAGCCACAACATGTATAGGGCAAATTGATACATAAAAACTGAAACACTGCCATCCTTATTACCATCTAAAATGAAAATTCCATATTAATTCATAAACCATATGTGTACCATTTTTCAAATCAAATTGAATGATAAGTTTGACATACCTATGTAACATACCAAAAATAGCACCAAAAATTATTTGATCAGGGGATAACTAGAACATCAAAATGATTCATATCATGCTCAAATAATATTTATATACCCCATAATCGCATTTGACACTTAGACAATAATAAATAATCATCAGAACTGCAAAAATGTAAAATTGTTTCAAAAAGAGTGGGGACAATTTCTTCCTAACACCCCGATTCTACGATGCAATTTGTTGCTGCAAATTCTCGCGGCAACTGGAACGTCATGGAATGGCATCCATCTGTCAGTTTCCATTGCCAATATTAAAAAATAAAACTGCGATAAATGATACCAAGATCGACGCATACCTTATCACAACTATTATATGATTCCATTCATTTTGAATTTTTGTAATTGTCGTAAATTTACCTCATTATTTTCCTTGGGTCCATCAATTCCGAAAAACAATCAAAATATTTCCATTCTTCACAATGTTACCAACAAATATTTGTAATTCGCGGCAACAAATTTACTATAGAAAAAACACACGAGTCTCTGCAAATTATCGCACCAAAAAAAATCATGCAACTTGAAAAACTTGCATAAATACATGCATCTCTCTACAATTGCAGCGACGAATTGCATCGTGGATTCAGGTGTTAGTAACATGAAGATGTATGATGCTATCAATTAATTAGGAAAAATCAGACTCAAAATTTTACCGACAGTGTACTTTAGCTTCGAGAAAAAATAGTATCATGAAAATCTACTTTAACAAAAAATTATTTTTTACCAAGGAAAATTCACATATTCAATTTTTTGTCCATAAATGGGGCTTGCAAGAATACTCTATAATAAGAGCACGTATTTTTCAATTCTCTTCAAAAATTGTTATAATTATATAAGTTGAATTCAATAGCGAAAAGGGTATTTTCAAGATTGTGGTAAAAGCGAGGGGTGTTTCACTTCCGTACAGGATGTATTCAAGGATTTTAGGTGGGATTCCTGAATTTCAACATGGATTACAACAAGATTTCTACTGAATTTTGTACACCGGATTTACAAACTGAAACACCCCTCGGGTAAAAAAGTTCCTACCATTAATGATTTCTGCGCCATAATTGGTGCCTATAATCGTCACTGCTCCTGAGTTCCTGTCCTTTACTACTGATGAAGTGATAAAACACCATCACAATGTATTATTAGTTCAAGCAAAGTCGCCTTTTTCGTGAATTATAATGAGCTCTAACGGAATTTGAAAGTGTATGCAAAACACTTGACCAAATGAAACACAGTTCTTATTCAATGAAAAGTTAAAAACATTTTCAGTGTTTCTGTCTACCCGGAAAATAGTAACAGAACGTTCTTCAAAATAATAATATCTGTGTCGCGCTTCTATTCCCCGTTCTGTAAGTATTTGATGGCGTGTGTCCCAATCCAAGGTTTTTATATGTGCGCTTGAAGAAAAACAATTAGAAAATTACATATTCTAGTGTATTGATCACAGTTTTTCCTATTCATTAGAGGTGTTTCAAATTTGTGCTTTATTTGAGTGAAAATAGAAGCATTTCTATCTGATTCACTGCGATCCCAGACTAAGATCTTGGGAAAGGTCCTTCAAACAGTTATTAGCAGGACATAAACTTGAGGAAGGAGTCTCCAAACATTCAAGAATATCAAAAAATATACAAAACAATCTGAAACATATTCTATAAAAATTATATTCAAACACAAACAACAAACCAAGTTTTACATTTTGTAACAATACCTAGCTATGAGTACCTAGTAGGTGTTTCTCAATTCTCAATGACTAATGATTTTATTATTGGCTCAGCTTTTCTATTTAAAGAGATCTCAGCAGTCACTTTAGACCCCATTTCCTTTGAGCATTGAGGAAACAGTTTTTTCAAAGACGAAAGTAACTGCCTCGAATCCGATGGCCATTAACGACACCGAGATTAAGCATTCCTGAAAAACATTTTGAAAGTTTTCGCAGAAAAATGTGATAATAATATTTTTCATGCATTGTAGGTACATACGCAATGCAATAATCCAAACCGAAAATCCCCTTCAACAACAAATACAAAACAAACACGATTAATTATGCTAAAATTCCGCCGTGCATTTACAAGTCGTTCCCCCGAGCGTTGGAAATACTCGCTATCGGATCAATTCCACATTCCAACTTTCCGCGAATGAATCAGCGTGAACGCGATGGGGAAACGTCGCCATCGTCGGAACAAGTCGATTCACGCTAAGTTCGAGCGTGGAACCAGCATTGTTGGTAAATTTTGCACCAGTGGTACATTGGCGGCAGCAAGTCGATTGGTGATTATGAAATATGGGTTAAGAATGTTACGGGTTATGTAATGGTCACGGTTGACAGAAATGCGTCTGTCTGTGTTGGGTAATGGGTTTTTCGATTGGTGGAATGCAGGATACGGATGCATTTATAAACCTGGAACGAAAAAACATATAGTTATTTATTTGCTGTCACAAATATCAGCCCATTAGAAAACTACAATTTTCGAGCGCGATTCGGTTACCGTTTGAATGATAATATTTTATTATTTTTCTGACAGTTATCATCATTCAAAAACGAATGATTAAAAAAAAAACAATGAATTTTTTTCAGGTGCGTTTATCGAACGAGCCAACCGATCACTGAGAACGATTGGCGGCAATGTGGAATTGTTACCAATATCTACCTACCCTCCTCGGGACTGGTTTTTCAATCATTAGTTTTACCCAAGCTGGAAGCCAAAGTTACAATCCAGCAAATGACCAAGACATTCAACTAGCTGTAGTACTTAGCTCAGCGCTGAGTTTTCTAACTGTATACTTTATTATAACAGTTTTTTATAGTTCATTTTTTGTTACAAATTTAATTGATGAAAATATCAGGCAGGGGCACAGTAACTGTATCTTCTACAAAGGCTACTGAAGGTAGGCCACAGCATGGGAAAGTGAAAGTAATATGAGTAATGGAGTAATGTGGAGTATAATAAGCTTTCCTTTCAGCAAAAGATTTCAACTTTTTAATTCAACCTACCAAAATAAATGCTGTACTTTTTCACAAAAACGGTTTAATGAACGAACGAAATACAGTATAAATATTTATATTCTAGGAATGAACAATGATGAAATATTATATCAAGAAATGTGCTAACTTCTCTCTATTCCAAAATTCTTCAAATATAATATAACTCACAAACATTCAATTATTTCTATTCCCTTTCCCAACTGAGAATCCTATGCTCCAGCTTATGTGTCCAAAATTTCATATCACAATCATATTAATTGGTTCGCTGCACCACACATTCACGAAAACGTAACTTCCAATTTTCTCTGGTTTCAACCGACCCGCGTACTTACCATTATCAACCTAGACTACTTTCTGTCAAACTTTCTGTCGACTCTCTATCACCTATGGATGGACAGTATCCTACGAGAGGTACTGATCACAATATCTTGTTGTCACGATTTGATATGACATCTTTGGAAAAGAGGAGGTTTATTCTTGCTATAAAATTTTTGTATAAATTAATTAACAACAATATCGACAGTACTGTTCTTTTAACAGAGATCAATTTCTTAGTACCAAGATTTGGAGGCCGACACAATCTGAAGTTTTATTGCGAAGCACCACGCACAAACGTTATGCTACGATCACCATTGAACTTTATGTGCAGTAGGTTCAATAAAATCTGTAAAAATTGCGACATTCATTTCGACTCCCTGAATGCCGTTGTACAATCACTTTTAATACTGCTACATTGCAAAATTTGTAACCTTCTTTGTGATATATATATTTAATTTTGTCTTAGCATTTACTATGAAATATATTCACTATTTTCAATACTTTTTATATATACTTTGTATTAATAGTATTTCCTGTAACTGGGTACCCCTGTTGGAAATAAATTGATTTTTTTACTAATATTCCAGTATTTCCTCTTTCCCAATTTCCCGGAAAGATATTGATCCTGTACTGAAATTTACATCCACTCGTGTAATAATTCACCAATTCAAAAATCAATTATTGTAGGTCAGAGCGCTCCTCGAAAATCGCCCTCAGTCCCGATTTCTTTATCTCCTACATTCTCGATGTGAAATAAGCTTTGATATTTTCCCAAATTATGAATAAACCTATTTGTTCGGGAATTGACGGTGACATTTCCGGTGGTACTTTTCACTTCTCATTTTATATTCCTTTGGCTTTCATCGCTAGCTAAACGCAACAATTAAACATTCTTTAATTATTCGATTTTCCTCGAGAATATTTTGCAATTTCATTCACTTCGATGGAAGTCATTTACCAAGCAAGTCTTGTTTAGTCTTGTTACTAAATCCCTATGGCATACATCAGGAGCAGCATGATTGTTCGAGGGCCCGTCAACTATAAAACGTGATAGAGTAATTCCCCAATATTACAGACTTACATTTTCAAGAGGATCTCTACCACGTTGAATTCACTGATAGAGTATATTGTAATAAAGAAGCAATTTTACCATAATGAAACTCTTAATCGTGGAATACGAATTTATTGAAAAACAACTTGACAATATTCAATCATTTCAATTGACATAAACATTGTACCAAGAACGAATTAAAAGCATATATATAGGATGTTGAATGATCTGCTGTAGAAAACGATGCTCTACACTTACGACCGCGATCTCTCGATCCTGAGCCAAGCGCAGAGCCACAGCGCAAAACACCTCGCCACAGACTTATAAAATTAACTATAAAACAATCCAACGATTTGTCAGATATAACACCAAGCTGGCTAATATTGGTGGCACATTTGATAGTTTCATTTGAAAAATAATACAAATTCTGACATATTCTTAAACATATACATCTTGTGTTTTAATCTGTTTTTCAATTCACATAACTACGTGTGCCCTTCCATCGTCCAGTGAGAGTTATTTGGGCCCAGTATCTACAATTCTGCATATTTACTGTACTAACAATACCGTAGTTTCATCTGAAAAAACACTCGCCGTATAAATTGCAGATCATTATTACACCGATCCACCTTTCATTCACAAAATTCTCGTCTCCGATCGAAATCATTTTCATTCAGTTGATGAATTACTTGCACTTCATATAGGTGCCACTCATTCGTTTTCATACATTTCAAAACAAACGTTTGACACAAAAATTGTTCCAATACAACTTGACGAGTAGGTTTATGAGAATTTTCTTGGAATGATGATATACATCCAACTTTAAATCTTCCGTAACTCCTGGTAGACCATTTTTATAATAGGGAATATGCATAAAATTTAAATTTGTCTCAAATATTTTTTCTGTGATCTCCATCATCGTCATGTAACAATTAAAATACATTTTTTTCATCAGTTATTATTGAAAATCAAAGAATTATGGAGGGAAATTCAAACTTACAAAACGCTTCACCGTTGGTCAAAAGGAAATGTGACATCAGACAACACGTCAGTGGATTTATTGGTATCGATATTCACACTGAGTTAGTGGTAAAATATTTCAAAACTGTATTCCTGTGACGAGTGAATCCAGATTTGTAGTGAATCTAGAACGATGACTGAATAGTGATGTTGACCAAGCACCATCGGACAATTCAGCACGGATACATTTACAGTGACAGCATATTTTGAATTAAATGTCGATTTTACGTACGCACAGTTCAAATGAGTGGAAGCTGCGTGGTAAACATCATGCAACGATGTATTTGGGTCCAAAACATAGATTGGTTTTCATAAATGCCCACAGCAGAGATGTATATTATAAACGAGATTAAAAATCTTATTCCGAACTAGGTTAGGTTAGTGTAAAACCAATTATTTCACTGATAAATACCTAATGCCAAACTCACACACTATCCCTTTTTATTATCTGACATTGAAACAAATGTTTTAGCACTTTCGCATTGCTTGAAATACGAAAAAAGATTTCATCAGGTATATTTTCAAAGAGTTTTTGAACTTCGATACGTTTGAACGGCTCAAATTCATTCAATGTTTTGAATTTCACTTCGAGAAATAGTTGCATATTTTCAAGCCTATTTTTATGTTTTTTAATGTCATGAAGGTGTAAATGAATAGTTCTTTACATAATCAAGAATAATATAACAAGACTTTGATAAATAGTCGAATATTTTGATTGCATCTAAATTTCAACTGTACCTATTTCATGATAATTTACCGTGACATATGGTCGGTTCATACACCACACTTTTACTTTTACTTTATCTTTTACTTTAAGAAAGTTGTCACAATGTAAATCAATCGAGGCGTTCATACACGGCACTTTTACTTTTACTTTAAGGATGAGAACTTTTACTTTAGGAATGAGATAATTTTAGGGACTGCGCATGCGAGCATGTGAAGTCATCACAGCAAGCAGTGCTACCAACATTATTGGGAAACGTAGCCCTGTTCTTCTTCTGAATATATTACAGAAATGATATAAAATGGGTGTTCTGTGAAATATCTGTCATTATCCGATACAGTTTGGTTGTCGTCACTGGTCAGTTGCAAATCAAAACAATGACGTAACCCACGATTACCTCCTCTTCTTCGTTTGTTTTTGATCACTGCGCATGCGTCCTGTTTACTTTAACACTGGTGTATGAACGGTCCAATTTCATTCTTAAGGTAAAAGTAAAAGATAAATTAAAAGTAAAAGTGTGGTGTATGAACCGACCAATAATTTTGGAATTAAAAATCTGATGAAAGCCCAAGAGCAAAGCTCTCTTCAAACATATCAACACGATTGACTATTGTATGTGTATGGTCATGTCAAATAGAAAACAAAAGTGTGATTGGTTGATGACTGATATTTGACAGAGGAAAGAAATAATCATGCATATTCCCTTCTGAGTTTTGCCTCGACTTTGCTTACTGTCGAACGTGTAATGTGTAATATTGTGTAATATGTGGAGTAATTATTATTAAATAAGTTACAAACATCAGTTTGCGTAAGGGCCATGATGTCCGTATAGTATATAACGTGACGAGGGGGATAAGGGCCAATTACGCACGAGCGTAGAGTTGTGAGCACGAGGCGTCAGTCGAGTGCAGTATTTCGCGAGTGTATCTAATTGCCGTTATCACTTCGATTTGACGCAGGCGGTGGTTTATTACAGCTAAAAAAACACGATGGTTGGAAGTCGTCCACGGTTGCAGAGGGATATGAAGAGAGTTCTATTAATGCGAACTTCTGTGTCTCCAGAAGTCTCTCCAGAAATAACCTTGACGACAATTTACTATCATATTCGAGAGCTACTGTTACCAAAGAAGTGGATCTTGATGAATTCAATGAGCAAGGCATATCTGCAACACGAATCCAAAAAACTCTTAGAACTGAATCGAAGCTTAATATAACTAATCCAAATCATTTTACTGTAATCATAACTATAATGCATTTAAACGTTTATTAATCGTTTAAAGTTACAATCGTTTCTATCTTTTGATTTTATATTAGGTCAACAATTGAATTTATATAAATTTGTTATGTAATAGGTTTAATTTATTACGATCGTAAAAAAAATATTGTATGAAACTTGAAAATAAAGTGTATTTTTTTTACTTATGAGATTGCGCCACTTGCCTACGGCTCGTGCGCGCAAATTCCTCATGCGTGAAAAAAATACCTTCTTCATGCACTCGATGCATAAATAACTATTTGAAGTGAGACGATACGTTAGAGCTGTCAGGATGGTGGAAGTGGAAAGTACAGTACGCGACAGTATGCCTCGTGCTCACAATTTTTCGCTTGTTCCTTACTGGCACCCACCCCCTCGTTACGTGATATAAATTATTGCACACTTATTTGATAGCGAACTATTATTGTGAAGTCGAATGAATGTAAATAAGACATGTTTTTTGAGCAGTTGTACAAAAAAATGTAAACCAATGAAAAGTAATTGTAAAAAATATTTAGTAAGTGTCGTCGTCGGATCAGATTACAGAAACATGTGGATTTTAGTATTCCTAATTTCATTTCTGGAAATGTACTCACTCACTTTACATCAACAGTCCATAACTCAGTGGAGTTGTGTTAGTGAGATCAGTACAATAGAATTTTTGTCCATGGCTGTTATTTTTATATCAGGTGTTGTCACTCTTAAGCCACCCACAGACCTCGTGACTATTTGTCGGTTATCGGTGAACGCGACAGGCCATCGTGATCGACTGTCGCGCTCGATGAAGCCCCAGACCTCGTGATTTCTGACTTTACATTCACTTGATTTTATGCGCCACAAACAAGGATATCCCCTGTAGGCCTCGATGAATTGTATAAGAAACTCCTTATGGATGTGTTCAATATTATTCATTTCTTTACTTCGATTCGAGAATGTGTGATTATTATTGAGTGAAAACGTCATGTGAAACGACAATGAATTTAAACTGTCACGTTGGAACAAAATACCCATACACCTCTGTTTTTCATGTCAACCGACGAACCGTCGCGAAGAAAATCAAGCGTCGGCAGATGTCCATCGTGACAATTCGACGTGACAGTTCTTGCCCCACAGACTTCGGTTTTGTCACGAAGGCCTGTCGCGTTCACCGATAACCGACAAGAAATCACGAGGTCTGTGGTGGGCTTGAGAGAGAATGAAATACCTCTTGTTTCACAAAGTTTATTCTAATAGATACCGCATAAAAAGACTTACACTTGACATGCGTTTTACCAAAAAAGTTTGTATCTTCAGTAACAGTTCTCCTGAAGAGCCAACTTCACTGGCGAAACACACGCCTAGTACAAATTATTACCGTTTCCTGTTTGGGTAATCAGTAGGTACTATTATTTTGCAAAATTGCAAACAAATGTGTTAGCATGAACTGGGACAGCTGATAAAACAAGTAAGCTACTGCTGGTTTAAGTTTTGGTTTGTGAGTATTCACTTCATTATTCTTTTCATCTTTGGTCATTTCACATTCAAAGTGCCCGGTCATGCGAATTTCGGGGTCAACTAATCTTGACTTCAATAGAAATCATGTTCGGAATTGAATAACATATGTTTGTGTGTAAATAAACGAACTACTCAAAACATTTATATGAACAAAGGGGAATTCCAACTTTCCACCACCCACATGCAACGAGATAACTCAATGGCATCGTTTCCCCGTGATTTTTATCTTCACATGCAGGAAAATTATAATCATAATCGGCAGGTGAAAACGTGATTACATAATCACAAAGGTTTTGTATTCATCAGCCGGAGCCAGTTCAATAACAATACACTGAGTTTGGAATATTTCAACAAGATATGGTAGAATTTCTCTCATTTGTTTCTTTAATGTTTTAGTGAAATGGGGGTTTAATAGAAGATCAGAACATCAATTCTGTCTTCTCAGTAGATGTCAAAGACGCTACTCCTACAATATATTTATTTTTTAAATAGCCCCACAGCAGAAATGACTAGCCAACCGGAAGCACCGCGGATTTTAATTGATTTCCTCACAATTGAAATCGCAAATGCGCTACCGTAAAATCAGTAAGACGCCCCAGAGTGCCTGCAGAGCACCCAAGATAATTAGCCGACCCTGAAAGAAGCTGAAATATAAAGAAATAAAGAATAACAAAAATATTCATATAAAAAAGGTATTCCACCGAAAATTTCAATTTCATGTTTTGCATTTATGAGATCTGTTTGGATTTTACATAGTTAACTACCAATAATTTGAGTTGAGTATAAATCTTTCTCTTGAAGGTGCCAACTTGGTTGGCGGCAAGCGCATCGTCAATAATAGAAGTATAGATGATTTTTTTTTTGGTGACATTAACAAATTATGACTGACACTGATGGTAGGTATACTGATATGAATCGGGTCGTCTTGCTACGTCGAATTCTTCCTACGCCGAATTCTTGCTACGTCGAATTCTTCCTACGGCGAATTCTTCCTACGGCGAATGTCATCCCCTCCACTGACGTCATTGAAACACGAACGTTTCCGATGATGGTCCATACACCCCATTGTGGAATGTTCGCCGTAGGAAGAATTCGACGTAGGAAGAATTCGACGTAGGAAGAATTCGACGTAGGAAGAATTCGCCGTAGGAAGAATTCGACGTAGCAAGAATTCGCCGTAGGAAGAATTCGCCGTAGGAAGAATTCGACGTAGGAAGAATTCGACGTAGGAAGAATTCGACGTAGGAAGAATTCGACGTAGGAAGAATTCGACGTAGGAAGAATTCGACGTAGGAAGAATTCGACGTAGGAAGAATTCGCCGTAGGAAGAATTCGCCGTAGCAAGAATTCGACGTAGGAAGAATTCGACGTAGGAAGAATTCGACATAGCAAGAATCTGCCACTTCAACAGTTGGAAAACTTCTGAAGTGCAAGTAAGCTCCACACCATACGAGACATACCTACATTGGTTGTTCTGAGAAAAGCCATCAATGTTTTTCTGCAGTAACATCGAAGGGGAGCTGGCTCAGTAATAACTTTTCCAGGAAAGTCCCTTCGACCATTGGCGTAGAAGTAATACATTTCAGTTATCGAACCAACGAATATTATCGGTCCGATATCTACTCGGAAAGGGTATCCTGGGTGGTCGAAATGCCCTCAACCACAAAATTTTGATTTGATCTGCGTATAGTGTTACTCAAATGTATGTATACAGGGTGTTCCTTAAACACATGCTAATATTCAAGGAGGTGATTCTTAGACCCATTTTAAGAAAAAAACTTCCTATGGACGTATGTGCTAAACGCCTTAACTTTCGAGATACAAGGTGGCAAAGTTTTCAAAAATAATCAGTTTTTCAATAATAGCTGAGATAATTTTGTAGACATCTTTCGCATATTTGGTACATATGTTACATGCCTCAAGGCGCATTTTCTGATGTACACAAATTTGTATTTTTTCAAACAGTGGCGTCCCTACGGGTTTCGCATTGAATATTTTTGGGGAAAAAGTACTAAAAGTACTACGCCAATGCTTTCTTTTCAAAATAAAATCATTTTGAGAAAATTTGATCTCCTGGCATTTCTTTGTCCAACGCATGATTTTCACTCAAAAAAATAAAAATCGACAGAAAGCAAAGAAATTAGATCAATTCTAAAATGAATGAGAATCTGAAAATTGCTTCATAACGCATTACCAATTCCCTAATAATATTTGAAAATATAATCTGCAAAAAAATTAATTTTTCACAAAAACGAGTTTTATTTTATTTTGTGACAGTAAGTCTAAACGAATTGCACAAATTTGTTAATTAGTAATAATACCAAAACTAATTATAAAAATTGTTGGAAGTGGCCACCTGCACTTAGTATGCATGCTTCCGCCCTTCTACGCATGGAATTACGCACCCGTTCAAATATTCCCGGCGTATTTCGTATAATGTCACACGAGGCAACTATTCGCTCTCTTAAACCTTCTAAAGTATTAACGGGAGTTTCATACACAAGAGTTTTAAGGTGACCCCATAAAAAAATCTAAACTGTTGAGATCGGGGGATCTTGCTGGCCATTGCTGAGGTCCTCCGTGACCTATTCAACGATTAGGATAAACTATATTTAAATGGTTTCGGACAATTACACTGAAATGAGCAGGGGCGCCATCGTGCATGTACCATATTCGATTCCTTAACGCAAGTGGCACATCTTCCAAAAACCCAGGTAAGTCTTCTTCGAGAAAGTGTAAATAAGAACGTCAAGAACGACCATCAAGGCGTCCTGGTAGAAAAAATGGGCCTATTAGATGATCACCTATAATTCCTGCCCATACATTAACCGAAAATTGGTGTTGGAAATGGGTTTCGGTTATTGCATGGGGATTTTCTTTATCCCACACATGATTGTTATGGAAATTTTGAATGGCATTCCAAGAAAAATTTGCTTCGTCTGTGAACAAAATTTGTGTCTCAAACTACGGATTTAGTGCAATACTTTGTAGATACCACTGACTGAAGTTCACACGCTGTGGAAAAAATCTGGGGAGTAATGCCTGCACTCTTGAAATATGGTATGGGTATAACAAAAAATCTACCAAAATACGCCAAACAATTTGATGAAAATTATCCAGAGTTCTAGCGATCTTCCTCGTACTCGTCTCAGGATGTTCCTCAATTTCTTGCAGCACCGCTTCCTCAATTTCAGGAGTTCTTACGACACGAGGTCTACCTTCCGGAGTCCCTTTCTTGAAACTACCAGTTTTCCCAAGTCGTCGATGAATATTTGAAAAGGTTCGGCTATCTGGTAAGTTACGATTAGGATATCTTTCCTGATAAATGCGCCCGGCTTCTGTTGCATTACCATCGGCAAGGCCATATACGTAATGCATTCGCGCCATTTCCGCATTCGTATAATTTACCATATTTACTGATATTCAGAAAAACAGCGGACTACCAAAATAACTTCAATAACACTTCAAAATCAATCAAAACGCGCTGTGACAGTTTTTAACACCAACACCTTACTTTAAACCAACATCAATATTAGCTACTGACGTTTGTACATACAGATAATTCATTTTTTATTGCTATGGTGGGTACGCTGTTTTTTCTGCTTTTCATCTTTAAAAGAAATCACATATCGACAAACTCCATATTTCCAAGAGGTGCAGTAAATAAATTCTGCTACACGTCATTTATTCCAGGAAAACTAAATTTATGTTTTCAAAAATTATTAAGCGGTGCTGCGTTATGACGTAATTTTAATTGAGAACAGTGCATCTGACAACAAACAAATACCTTTTATATACTCAATTATTTTGCAACAAATCTGATCTCTTAGTTTGCTTTCAGTCGATGCACGATATCGCATCAGATTTTTAAGGAATTTATCCTTAAGTAAAGCGATTTTTAATTTTTTGAGCGAAAACCATGCGTCGGACAAAGAAAACCCATCAGATCAAATGTGCTAAAAAATGTATGGAGATTTTAAAAATAATTTTTATTTCAAGATAAAGCAGTGGCGTAGTATTTTTTTCGCCAAAAATATACATTTCAAAACTCGTACGTACGCCACTGGCAGAGAAAATTGAGGAAATTGTACATCAGAAAATGCGCCTTGAAGCATGGAACATATGTACCAAATATGCCAAAGATGTCTACAAAATTATCTCAGTTATTATTAAAAAACTGATTATTTTTGAAAACTTTGCCACCCTGTATCTCGAAAGTTAAGGCGTTTAGGACATACGTCCATAGGAAGTTTTTTTCTTAAAATGGGTCTAAGAATTACCTCCTTAAATATTAGCATGTGTTTAAGGAACACCCTGTATAGAAGACAGTATGGTCTTCGAAATAACATTTTAGTTGCCTAGATACCGATCCTGGTAGGCGGGATATTTGGATTGAATACATAAGTTGGATATATGGTGGTTCGCTGTGAAAACGGTTTCGATATCATGTCTTGTCAGAATTATATACTGATGAGGAACACGAGTTATTTTTCTTGAAAGAGCGAATGACCAAACAACTCATTCCTATCTCAATCTCAAAAAAAATTGAAACCTCGATTATTCTCCATATTCTACGGAATACTACTTTCAGGGTTTTCGGTACATTGGACATTTATAACCGAACCATGTGATCCTTAGTTACACGTCACGACTTAGATTGGGAAACTTTGGTTAAAACTAAAATAGTTGATGTTATTTATGGTTTTCCCATATTGAAAGTCATCGACTTCGATGTCCTTCAGCAAGTAGGCTTCGTTACTAACTCCCTACGCAATACTTCAGGAGAAACATGGTTATTCGCGGACTCGTCAGTCATGAAAGGTGGTAGATTCGTTCCTCAATACTGTAACCGAACGTACCCCTGTCTTATATGTACGGTTGAAATACTATCACTTTGAATCCTCATGTCTATCTACTTCTTTGTCACGATCTCGGCTTCCAGCAGGAAACTGGCACCCAGCCTGGTATCAGAAAGGAACCCCATCGTACCACCTTAAGAAGCTAAGAGTTTTATTTCCGTAAATTCATGACCTAGTATTCCCACGTTGTATTTTTCTTAAGAGTTCGTTTCAGGATACAGAGTTCTGTCAGCTGTAGAGAAATGAAATGCAGAAAATTGATCAACAGATTTTTTGACTTCCTTGAAACAATGCATGTGAGCTAGAAACTTCTGATATTACATTTATTGTGATCTCATTTTTGAGTAAGAAAGTCCATCTGATTTGGAAGAGCAAATACCTATCTTAGGAAAACATCCATTGTAGAAATAATTGATGATGAAGATCTCCAAAATGTAAAAGTTTGAATAATTATCAGAGTTTGGTAAAAGATGTTTTGTCGCCAATTCTCTAAATGGGCATCTAGTACACCTATATCACCACAACCATGGAGTTGGCCAGGTTTTGTCTCAGTGAGATTCATCTTTTTGGGTGCACACCATCTGGCAATCAACCCGATACCGTCCTCCCTATCTTTTTGACTTATTCGTGCACAGTAAAATGTTGGTAGTTCATTTCATACTCTTTTTGATTTCCTATAGTGAGGGAGGTACCATATCTAGTGTATAAGTAACATTGCAGTACTCAGTTCAACCATTTTAACATTTAGCGGCAGTTCATTAACATAATCCGCATACTAATTTCTGCAATCATTTTCAAATCTTACACACTGGAGACGTTACTGTAACATAGTTCTCTATTACTTAGCAATTGGATTTTTCCCCATTGACAATCTCTAAGTTTGAAATTCTAGTTTTGAAATTTTGAAAGAAGTTAATGTGTGAGACTTCTGGATACTTGGTTCCCATTTCTTACGGACTTGTGCTTCCTTGTTCCAATTCTAATGGTGTTTCATCCGATCTTGTCGGGGACTCCATCCTCACAAAGCCTGGTACCGGGGAGGAATTCAGGTCCAATGGAAGAGTTGTTGCCTGTTTGAAGGTCCAAGATGAACTGCTTTCCCCTGGAAATCGGTCTGGTGTTTATAAGAGAAACGCGAACCAAGGATCTGAAACTCATGCAATATGTTCTGAGGTAACCTGTCTTTCAGCATGACCAGCCCGGAAAAACGAGTGATGCCCCATTTTCTCACAAAACATCCCGAAAGTTAAAATTGTTTGGGTTGTTGACAGCTGACGCTATAGGACATGTGTTCGGAAAAAGCCTCTAGGTGCTCTTCTGGGCACCGGAGGGTGGCTGATTATGGTATCAGTTTTGTGAGAAAATAATCTACTATAACTCCCACAGAGAAATTTGTATGTCCAGCTGATCACAAATCCCCAATATCCCTGCGAAGTTGAGGTGCTGTACCAACAGCACTCAGAATAGCCAAAACTTGCTCACTGTCCGGAAACTTTACTTATTTTTCTATCAAGAGAGTGTTGTTGAATATAAGAGACGTATATTCTGTCCTCTGGTTGTTCCATCATCTGAATTCTATCCTTTCGTTGATAGGATTCTCACCACTAAGAAGGGAAATGTGTAGGTTCTCCTTTTCTGTTCAGGTATGCTTATTGTAGAGCCTTGATACTTACCTATTAACTTACCTATTGATCGTCTTATTCGGGTCGAATCCTAGAATTTATAAAAAACAAACAACACCCCGGGGCATACTATCTCAATACCCAATGCCGGGCACAGAACCATAGCGCCAACACCCTTGCCCCACGAGAAGATACAACCCAAAGATGGCAAAAATTCTATCCTTTCGTTGATAGGATTCTCACCACTAAGAAGGGAAATGTGTAGGTTCTCCTTTTCTGTTCAGGTATGCTTATTGTAGAGCCTTGTATACTTACCTATCAACTTACCTATTGATCGTCTTATTCGGGTCGAATCCTAGAATTTATAAAAAACAAACAACACCCCGGGGCATACTATCTCAAAACCCAATGCCGGGCACAGAACCATAGCGCCAACACCCTTGCCCCACGAGGAGATACAACCCAAAGATGGCAAAAATGGCAATTCTAAATTTTTTCAAAAAAGAAAAGTGGTTCAGAAAATCTCTATTTTTCATGATATTTCAAAAAAACAGCGGGAAACTACTTTGGGAAATTTCAGATTCAGAGCCCCATAAACATATGGACCTAACGTGACTGTATTTATATTGTTTGCTTGAATATGATTGACAATGTTCCTTGCTGAATGATAATGGTTCGGACTCCCATTGTCTATTTTATTAACTTAAAACCTGGTGCTAAGAACGAAAGGATAAAAATACAAATCGAGTAAGAAAATCAAATCTCAAACGAAAGGTTAAAATTGATTTTTTAGTCAATAGTGAAACTATAATGATTGATTGATCAAAGAAAGTAATGTTTTTACGAAACATTCGAGATATTCATAATGATATATGAGTCAAAAAAATTTGAATGAAGAAATAAAATTAAATGATATTGTGAGAAGGAAATTGATGTATCGAATGTGAAATAGAATCTAACGTCTTGAAGAAAGTCATATGAAAATTTTCAGTCCGTAACTCTCCATTGCTTGTTGGGAAATTCAGTCGGTTGAACCTCTGAAAAGTGACAGCATAGTACTGGAATTTATATTTTCATATAGCAGCAACGTCTGGAACACGATTCATGCTGCATCATATGTCTTCCCAAAAAGTGTTACGGACTTCGGAAGTCTACAAACCTTTTTTATCACCTTGATACGGTGAAAAATCCAGTCGGAGATGGAACCATTACCAATGATGAGACGTGTATCGAGTTTGTATAAAAGAATTTTAAAAAATGTATTACGATTTCATATTTTTATTTTGTTAATAACATCAATCAATAGTAAAAGAGAAATCCCTCGGTGCATCTCATTTTATTGATGGAGACGTTGAAGAGATAATTTGGCGGCGATGTAAACTAATTCTGGGGAGCAGGGAGTGTTACTACGGCGAATTCTTCCTATGTCGAATTCTTCCCACGTCGAATTCTTCCTACGGCGAATTCTTCCTACGGCGAATTCTTCCTACGGCGAATTCTTCCTACGGCGAATTCTTCCTACGTCGAATTCTTCCTACGTCGAATTCTTCCTACGTCGAATTCTTCCTACGTCGAATTCTTCCTACGTCGAATTCTTCCTACGGCGAATTCTTCCTACGTCGAATTCTTCCTACGGCGAATTCATATTTGTGGTTTGCGGCAACAAATTCACCATAGAAATACCCAAGTCGCTGCAACTTATCGCACCAAAAAGATTCATGCAACTCGAAAAACTTGCATGAACACATGCAATTTTCTGGAGTTGCAGCAACAAACTTGCATCGTCGAAACAGGCCATAAGAAATCACAATTTGAAAAAATCATTGATACTTACAGAGGTTTTTTCTGAATTATTATTATTATTGGATGAAGATAGGTTTATATGACGTTTAGACCATCTATATCTCTCTTTGAGTTGACGCAATTAGAATCTTTGTGAATAATTATTACTTCTAAAAATAACTTCCTCTTCTGTGAACTATTTACAGAATCTAATACTGGGACATTATCAAACTTAAATATATTATGATCAAGATCATTATTATGTTTTGCTAGTGTGCAAACATCTTCATTCAATCGTACGTCACATTTGGTACTTGTTATTCTATCTTTCAGTAGTCTGCTAGTCAGTCCAATATAATTCTTATTACAACTTGTCCTTGACTTGACTGAAGATATGTTTAATGTTCAATGTTTTTCTCAGTGGGATTTGAATATCAGGAGCTTGTTCGAGGAGAATTTTTTGAGTTGAGATGATGAATTATTGATTGTGGAATGGAAAAATAATGTGGATAGTGGATAGTGGATTTCTAAGAATTGTTTCAGGGGTTTCAGGAATTCCAGGTTTATTCATATGTGCGATGGGAGTTATGGATGATCTGTTTGAAATCAAGTTTTTGAGTGAAGAGTTCGGATAATCATTATTGATAAATATTTCTCTATTAGGTGAGTTGTTTTGAATACTCGATTTTTCATCATTAGGACTAAATTGATTTTTTGTTTCGATTGAAAGGATTCAAAGTGTATAGCAAAGTTCAGTATACCAACTAATGATAATTGTTTTAGCGGCTAGTCTTCTTAGTACCTGTGACTCATCACTATATTAGAGATCGAGGAGTCCTAGTTCTCAACATATTTGACTTTCCCAACAAATATAACCAAATGAAAATGAGGTTAACAAAAACACAGAATGTGAATCTAATATTTACAGATTAAAAAAAAACGGTAAAAGTCTCTTATCCGGTCACCCGAGCCTTTCGAGAAAATTTTTGGACCATTACGTATTTTGAGCTACTGAACACAAATTTGAAGTCAAAATACGGCGCTCGGGTGACCTAATAACAGACTTTTACCAAAAAAAGCTAACCTGCCCTTAGGGTTTTTTAGAATTGTGAACTTATATACACCTATATATCAATATCCTAGAAATTGTTATAAATAAAGAAGACAAGTATACTAATATTCAACAGAATTCCCGGAATATTTCATTTCCCTGATAAGTGCAAGAGCAGACATGGTCAGATTTGTTTGGAATTTCCATTTCGTTCTAATTTCCGACCATTGGCGCAATAGTTACCAGGCCGGCTCGGGGTATTCCTCGAATTCTGGCTAGGCCCGATTCGCAGACGGCTCCCCACCTCGCTCGCGAGAGCACTGGTATAAAAGCGTTTTCAACCACTTTACGTCACAAACATTACAATCGAAAGCGGTTGTCAACTGTATATAATAGAAGTGTGTGGGATAGTGCTGAATTTAATCGATTGTGACATATTACACAACGTGACTCAACAGTTTAAGTGCGTTTGAAACTATTGGAATTAGTTTACTGACCTAGTGAAAAGTGTATCGATCAATTTCGGCCACTAACTCAAATAGAAAATTGGAGATGTGTGTTGCCAAGTTCAACGACAAATGCAAAATGATCAACAGGTAAGATAATATATGATTAAACATTTCTTTACAATACCAATAACAATTTCCCAGCTTCAATTGAAATTTTCTGAAATTAAAATCATATTTTGGAAGTTCAGTGTTGATGATAAACAATCATTAGCAAAATAAAAGTTTCAGTGTCAGGTACTTATTTGATCTATTTGTACTTGCGACCTTTGAATTTGTTCTATAGATGAACATGAATTCAATTACTTATAATGGATCGTAATGAATATTATTTGAAACTATATTCAATATTTAACGTTCATCTGTCAGACCTAACTTCGATTTTCCACTGTAACGATAGATATGCTCTTATTATTTTTCCGATAGCTTAATTGATAAATTATTCATAACTCAAAATATATACCTACCTATTCCGAGACCGATTCAACATTTTTAATAAATAATGGACAATCAAATACCTATGTAAATGAGAATTTGATTTACATTGATTAGTTTTTTATGACCATTCGATAAAAAATAAAAGGATTATCGCAATCTATTCCCAACTCGATTCCCAATGTTACATGCAAGCACTGCAAAACATGACTAGGTCCAGTTGTTTTGTCAGTTTTGTGTACACGACTAGGGGTGCTTCACTGGAAATCCGATGAACAAAATGCACCAGAAATTCTGCAAGTCTTTGTTGAAATCTAGAAATATCACCTGAAATCCTGAGTGAAATCCCTTATTTGAAAATTTTATATACAAATATCACATAAGTGAAATACTCCTCGGTACACGATCCCTGCATCAAAACATATATAATTGCTTATCAATGCTAAAATATTCAATTATTATGAATTTGCGTCGACTTGTAATCTGACCTCAGGATTTCCTTTATTTTTCAGAAGCAAACTAGGACGTGCAGTGCACGGAATGTTGAACCGAGCGAAGGTCGAGAAGAGGTTGATATGTGGACTCATACCGGCCATTGCTTACCTTGAGAAATCCCCAGAGGATGTTGTAATTTGCGTACTCCCTCAGTCTACACCTGGAGATGCTACAACCCATATCCAAACAGTCTTATTGCAAGCTTTTTGTTACGAGAATTACATTCCTGTCATACAGGTAGATTATTTGTTATGCCTTCTATTATATACAGAAATATTTCTTATTCCTACAAATTTATTGAACTTACTTCATATCCAGCTTATTGCAAGCTTTTTGTTACGAGAATTACATTCCTGTCATACTGTGGTCTCGGTAGTGTAGTGGTTAGCATATCTGCCTATCAAGCGGAAGGCCGGGGTTCGAATCCTCGCCGGGCCACCGTGCTGGGTAATCGCACGTTAAAAGGTAAGGCCTCGTTGATCCATTGCTCGCACAAGTTTCGACTTCTGAGGGTTGACGTTCGTCAGCTGGTTAACGGAAACGAACAATTTCAGAACAATTTCAGAACAACAATTTCAGGTAGATATTATTTGTTATGCCTTCTATTATATACAGAAATATTTCTTATTCCTACAAATTTATTGAACTTACTTCATATCCAGCTTTACGGATAAGACATATTTCTTCTCGTGTAATATAAAATTCACAAGAAAAGAATCAGTTACGTTTGGATTTAATACTCGGAATAAACTCAAAAACTCAATAAAAGAACATTCTTTCACATTGATTTATAAGTATAATTCCATGAGTAAGTTTTCACACTTCAATTGAAGGCATACGTTGGTAAGGTAGAATCAAGTTTCCAAAATAGAGTAGAAGTAGTATTTCATATACAATATAAAAAAATATTTTTCAATTTTTTACAAAATAGCAACAACAATAATTGCTGTCCTATGTAGATGAATAATTCTTGGTGAAACAACATACCTACACAAAATTGTATAAATGAGCTAAAACAAAAGCTGCTTTTTTCAAGTTTTGAAGTCATATCATCAAAAATTTACGATCGATGTTACAGATTCATTGTAGTATTTGTAGTTAGCCATGTGATGAGTATTCCTCATGTTATATGAAGACACTGAAAGTACTTATTATTCACAAATTCCTAGCAGTAAAACCAAGTTGAGTTACTCAAATAATAACCAAACAGCGCCCGCTGGTAAAGCATTACATTTCGCGTGCTTTTCTCTGACTTGATTTACACATACTATTATTTTTCACTGAATTTTTGCTAGATCATAATAAAATGAAGCCTGTATCACTCTTGAATAGTGCAGTTTTCTGTTAGTGAAAGATCTTTCGTGATCGGAACAGTATTTCCGAAGATTGACCCCCTACAAACAAGCAAAGTTAAAAACATTACCTCTTTATAACAGTAGTATAGATAAAATATACAACTCCTCGGCCTTATACCGAATATATACGCAATAATCATTTTTCCTTGACGCCTCATTCTGAAATGAATCAGCTGCAAGTGTTAATGGATACGTGTTAGATTATTTATATGATCCTTTATCACTTGTCAGAACGTTTACAAAACGAGTTACCTTCATACAACCTAGTAAACGTGACTCAATTTACAATCTGAAAACTGGGAACACCAATAATTCTAAGAATCGCAGGATTTTGATGCTTCGGGATTTCCATTTCATTGTTTGCGTTATTGAAAGAGACAACTGAATGTGAATTAGTTATATTATCGTTCAACTCTGAGACGTCTAATACAATTGCACACTTTGCGCCGTTTCTAATATATGGACGCTTAGTGACGTGAACAGTTGACTTTTCGGCAGCATAATGTTTGCTTCAATTAGTTCCCAACCACTTATTCAGGTCAAAGCCTTCATAATCTTGAAATATCCGCTTTCACTTGGCACTTACTGAAAATGCCATAGATGGGATTGACTTATTCTCTTAAAAACGAAACAAAATGAGATCAAGTGAAATATAATTTTTATCCGCACCCGTACTATAATAATACACTTATATGCCAATAATCCGTTTCATAATGATATCCATTTCAATACGGATTTTTCATTACGATACAGATTTTCAACGAATAGAAACATATTATTTTTCAATCGATCATGTGCTTTCTCCATTTCATTTTGTAATTTTTCAATTACAATTTTGTGGAATTTTTCAATGATATACTATTGATTACTGTGTTCAAAACACTTATAAATATAATATTTATTGTTCTTTATTATTTAAACTAAGGGTCAATTTATACAACTCTGTTTTAATCTTTGTCCTTATTTCATTCGAAAACAAAGTTTATTCTAGACGTCTACGCAGGAGCATTCGAAGAACTACATCTTTATTAGTCTTCTCCTTCAATGTCAAAAACGTTACCCAGGCAGCATATGATCAATAACCACCTATTTCTTTTAAATAGAGTGTGGAACTCACTTACACCCAAGAATTTAGGACTAAAACAGAGCTGTGTGAATTGGCCCTAAGAGTATCCTTACAATTGGTGAATATATAATGTATATCAATCAATGTCAAGTTCAGGGGGCATATTTCAATCCTTAATGAATGGCTTTTACGGGAATCGTAGCTGAAAAATGAATTGTTGATCGTTCGTATATTAAAAAAAATTGTTTCAAATTTATCGGGAAACTCCGGAGAGTGCATGTGTGGGTGTAGGTTTCTAATTCATTAGAAGTTCATCTTACCTTGTTGTGTTGCCTTGTTGATTATCCGTTATTTCCAGGAACTCTCACAGTATGTTTGTTTACTGGTGATATAACGGCTACACAAAGTTTTAAACTCGTTCTTTTTGTCTCTTTTATCTTCTTCAAGATAAACACTATTTCAACTTATCTGTGCCATAAAAATTCTTTTGATGAATGAACACCCTAAGATCTTTTACGTGCACTGTCAGTTTTTCAGTTGAAATAGCGATTACGCTACCGTAAAATTCAGTACGACGCCCTAGAGCGCTTCGGCACCCAGTATAGATAGTCGACACTTGCCCGCACAAGGCTCTGCGTACCTTGTGTTTCCCCATCGATATAATTCTTTTCCTTTCAATGAACCTATCAAAATTTGTTTTCAAATATAACGGAGTACAAAGAGAACTGGATCTAATAATTTGTTTCTGATTGTTACAGGTAGACAGTAGTGAAAAACTTCATGCGTATTGCGGAGTTTCACTCAGAAGCAACACATCCGGCTGCAATTGTGTAATTATTACCAGGAATCTGAGTACGCCAGTCACTCCAGAAGACGACTTTCCAATGTCTCCAACAGAACAAATTCTAGCAGATTTCTACGAGTGTACTCTAGAGGAATTTCCTAGACCCGTTATCGAGTTGCCGAGCTGATTGAACCCGTCGAATAGAAAGAATGAAAAGTAATCCAAAACTGTGGAAAATGCAGTGCTGATCGTTGGGTTTTTGATTATGTAATCCCGAAGTTGCGGATAAGATATGTTGCCAGATAGGGCATTATTTTGTGTCGAGATATGAGGCCTGGCATTATGGAATTTAGTTTAGATAGATAGAAGTTTGTTGGAAAAGTATTTGTGATTGCATCCTCCAAACTGAACCGTTGCATGTTTGCTTTGTTGTGTTGAAACGAACTTTATTGAAATGTGAAAAAATAAAGAATTATCAGGCACGGAGAGTTGAAAGTTGTATTTGTATCAGACTTCCCATTTGTAATATATTTGTTTGAATTGTTACAAATCTTGACATATTCTGGAAGAATTGTTATTAATCAGAAACTCATTTGTGGAGAATTCGAGTTTGTTGAAGAGATGAATAAAATATATTTGTAATAAGCAGCCTTTTATTCTTATGTTTCCAGCTCAAAAATATATTTGCTTGATATTTCAAATATTGATTGTTCTATGTATTTGGAGAATGATTCTGTAACCAAAATAGATCTTCCTGAAAAAATAGACATACCAAATACTATTTGATCTTACAGAACATCATTTTGAAACATAACCGCTCTGAAGGAAGGAATTCATAATCACAAGCAAATGTTTTTACTTGGGCACCATCTTATTTAAAATGTATTGTACAAGTCGAAAAAAACTTTCTGAAAGCATTTGCTTATATTTCAAGCATTTCATCGTGGAGTGAAACAAAAATAAAGTTTGAGTCCTAGGTCATAGCTGCTGAAATATTGGGTGGTGAATAAAAATCAAGTTCACACTCATGGCATTCAGTCCAAGCTACAGTTCAAACTGAGGACTAGCTACTGCTGAAAAGGAAGAGAATAAAATCACATACATACTGATAATAAATTCAGTTTAAAGTTGATACGAGGAGTATGCTCTTATTGTTCAGTTCAGTTGAGAGATATTCAAGGAATTATCAACTTTTGCTGATTTCATGAATTGGGCCACTATTTGAGGTATATGCATGTGAACTGTTATTCTTTTATCACAGTTTTAGCCTATAGACTATACCTATATAAATATGTGTCTGCTGAAAAGTATGAAAAAAGGCTAGAACTGTTCACTCCAAGCTGGGGCTATATATATCATTCACACAAATACAAGTTATCCTTGTTCAAACTACAACTCTATTCACATCACTTTATATTATTGGTTATATTCTAGCTATTATTGCTGAGAAGGAAGTGAATTATATATATTTCTTCGTAGTTTTTTAGGTTAGTAACCTACCACAATCTTAAAAAAATTTAGGAATAATACTGTTATCTATACTGGTATAGAAGAAACTGTTTTTAATTATTGCGGCAACTTTTCGTTATAGATTAGAAGTCCGCTCTCCTCCACTTGTATAGATTTCAATATCAGTTCTGAATTTTTTCAGATCGTGGTAGCTTACCAACCTAAAAAAATACTAAGAAAATATTCATCTGGCACAAAATCATGATTTTCAAACAGTACTTTCGATTACACAGTTTCGCACCTATTTATAAGTACATACTCGAATATTTCTGGTTCAACTAAAAAAAAATTGTTCTAAAATTGTTCGTTCCGTTAACCAGCTGACGAACCGTCAACCCTCAGAAGTCGAAACTTGTGCGAGCAATGGATCAACGAGGCCTTACCTTTTAACGTGCGATTACCCAGCACGGTGGCCCGGCGAGGATTAGAACCCCGGCCTTCCGCTTGATAGGCAGATATGCTAACCACTACACTACCGAGACCACTATTTGGATGAATATGCTGTTTTGTTCATCAATTGAAAGATCACAAACATATTCCCGTAAGCACAAACTTTCAGCTAGAGAACCCATATAGCACATATACATCTTGAAGAAATCTTTAAGTCATCTTATCCAAGATATTCGCGTAATGTCAGAATGAGTTCATTTTGATCAACATTGTCTAATTGATATATTTTTCCAGCATTGGTAGTTCTCTGTGTAGCTAGACCCTGAAGATGGATAATTATTGATTATTTCAGTCCTGGATAAAATTCCGTTAATAGGGCTCCGCCTCAAAAATAAAAAAAAATGTTGGTGGAACTTACGTATTTGATCTCCTGAACAAAATATTCAAATGAAATTTTTGGGGCTCACAACTAGTTTCGGAGAGACGGCTCCCCAAAGACAGGAAATCGGGGTTTTACGCCTATGTTTGTTTCTCAGCTAATTCCGCTCGAAATTCCTCCTTTCTATCGGAACAATATACACATTCTATACCACCTTCTTCATCACTTTCCAACACAATTATAAAATTTGTTCACTGTAAAACTCTGAAATGTAAATCGTCAAAGAAATTCGAGGTTAGCAAAACAGTAGAACGCGCATCGCGATGCGATAATTTTGAAAAGTGCTTTACAGGTATATTAATGATTGAGGGTATTCAATTATGTATGAAGATATCATCAATTAACTGGTTACGTTCTTTGATCTACCTGGTTCACTGTTCACACAGTACTAGAAGGAATTATAGTTTGCAGAGGTTCGAATGCTTGCAGACAGGTAGCTTATGATTGGCATCAGGAAAGTTTTATGTCGAAATTGTCAAGCCTTCCCGAACATGTATAACGGTTTTATCAAAAGTAAGTTACAAAATAGAACAATTATTACTGAATATCCATGTATCTTACATCACCTAGTTTCAGAAGAATTTCATTTAGCCAAGTAGTTTGAGTTGAACTGATTCCGAAGACCAAATTGAATTACCATTCAACAAGAAACATTGTCAACCACATTCAAGCAAAGGCTGCGGCATCCATTCGTCCTAAAGCTCTGACCCTTCATAATGGTCAGGAAAAGGGGATATTCCACCTTCCCTTTTCCATGATAAAATCAGTGAAACATACTTTAGCCCTTCACCTAATTTCATTTTCATCAATACTTTTTACACAGCAATTTTTCTCATTTGGATTTGAAACTTCGAAAAACAAAATTGCCTAACCTTCAAACGCCAGAAATTCCATACAAAGATAGGACACCACATATGGATTTCAGATTCATGTTCAGTGGCTCAAACTGATTATATAGGTAGAATGTTTATATAAGTAAATATTTACTAATTATTGAGGCATTATTCATTCCTAAAAAAAAATTAAAGAAAATTTTCACCTGCAGCATTCACTTTGCACGCCTAAATGAATTATTTTTTAGGTAATGGTTTCATAATATTTTTTGCACAAAGTGGTTATGAACCGACACAGGCAGGATTATTTAGTGTCAATTAATGAGCTTGGTATCAATATCAATCTCAGATGTCATTTCAATGTGAATAGAGGTCGCTAAATAATGTAACATAAAATAAATTTTTCTTCTGATAAAGAGCAATAGTTCAAAAAGGGTTCATATGTGTAAACTTCATAACTCAAATTAAAAAAATTAAATTTTTGGTAATGAGAAATGGTTTTCATGGAATCATTTTGCTGTTAACATAACATACCATGGTTGCTGCACCTTCTGTGAACAATGAGCATGGTTCACCATCTTTCTACTGTAATTGAAAGGGATAGTATTGTTCGAATTGTGATAGACTATTATCCTAAGACTTCTTCTAAAGATCAAATACCTTAAAGACTAGTGTTAGTTATAATCTAACTAGTGCAGGAAAGCACCACTTGCAGAGATTTTCCTCGCTTCGTCTAAGTCTTCTTTTATTACTGTAACTAATTACTCAATATCAAATTAAACAGCAGATTGAATGGGATATGTCCATTGTCACTATTCATAAATTCTAGATGGAAATAATTAGTAATTACATCATTTATGCTCATACAAGACTTTTTCTCAATTTTTCGATTGGTTTACTGTTTAAGAGCCTTGTATAAACTAACTAAACTAACTGTGCGTTCATCTATCGAAGTCAAATCTAGAATATTCAAAATTTCTCGGTAGTAGACTTTTTATTTCTTGATGATGTTGAAATCTCTTTCTTGCTTTTTGTCATCCTTCCAGTAGCCTATTCCACAAGAGTTGTTTGAAAATAAAATTTATATTACTCTTCATTCACTTTTATTCTACATGGTGCCATTGTTCAATATTTAGCTCTGTACGCGTTTTTATGAATTCATTATTTGGAGTGTTCTTATGGGTTTTGATCATTTCTAAATAACTCGAATATATCTTATATTATTTCGTTGTAATTTTTTATTCTTCCATGAAAGAAAAACAAAAAAATATATATTCAGTCGAATGTGAAATGAGTCTTAAATAAAAAACATACGCCGCAGTAGTTGGTTCACATACCAAACATTAAACACTCACTCTCAATCGAGGCGTTCAAACACAAAATGTTAAGGTGAATTTGATTGATTCTCATTGTGCTAATTTCCCCAGGTCGGTCCATGAACCAGCCATATGGAATAAATATACAAAATATGAACTCATATCCTTGGGCAATGAGGGTGAATTCTTTTTGGTAAGTTTCACAGAATGGATTAATGCTCCTAGACACACGGTCTAGTGACTTGGCGGTTTCTCCAAAGTCTTCTTTCTTCCTCCTCTACATCCTTTTTGACGGCAAGAACGGGTTTTTCAGTACTTTTTCTTTGATAAAATATCAAACAAGGATCTCCCCATTTTCATTAAAATGATTCCCATTCCACTTGAACATTTTCTGTTGTCTCAAACTCAACTTTCTCAAGCTCCTCACTGATCTTGGCTACAATAACTGCCTCATATTATAAACAAATACCAGGTTCAAGACCTATCATTACAATAGTCCAGTTGATTCTGACAATTTTGTTACCAAATTAAATCCTTTTCCCTAGCCGTCTTCCTCATTGCATGAAACCTATAAAGATATTGCAAGAGTCATTGTTTTGGCAAAACAAGTACACACTTTTTCCCAACCTTCACTATTGTCACTGGGTCCGTCACTGGGTCCATCACCGGGTGCTTAAGCTCTGTGGTCATAGCCCCAATCAGAACTTCATTCTTATGCAGGGCCAAGCTACACAGATAATTGAAAATTTCGAAAGGATCTGGTCTCATCGTTTCATAGAATATTATTCCTAGAAAAATGAATTTATTTGACAATGGTAGTCAAAATAATCCCTACTCCTGAATTTCATCACCAAACATTATTGTTTGAAAAAATATCTTTTGGAAGATCAAACTATTTAGGTTCAACACTTCCTCGAAAACTCTCAGAATTGACTTGATTGATTGATTGATTCGTTAGGGTATTGGATTTCTGGCTCCTTTCGGTGCCAATTTCTCCAGATCAGGTAAGTCGAAGTATTCAAGAAAAAAGTATTGTCACTATAAAAAACGGTTCACACAAAAACTAGACTATTCACAAGAACATAATGGGGTATCTAACCCTCCCTCCGCCACATCCGGTGGCATCGAGCCTGGTTACTCGCGTGAAGAGAAGAGGGTGTATTAACATTTCAAGAAATTTTGTTCAAAAAACACGGACTATCACAAACACAAAATGGAGTCCCGGCTCCACGCGGTATCCTCGTACCATCTATGCGAGCAGACACGTCTGCTCACTACCACAGCGGAAGCGGAACTCAGAATTGACAGAATTGACTTGAATATTGTCTGTATTACTCGATGTGATTGTTTACATTTTGCATAGAACATGAAAATTTCAATGTCACGTCAATTTGAAAAATGACACTTCGTCTCCTTTTCTTATCTGTTTAAACAAATTACAGTGCAATGCCATTGGTCAATTGGATATCCTCTCCGATTACCTCCTCCCATTGTCCGTACCCGTGTAAGCGAAGCTTACTAGATCCAGTGACCTCAATATAATTTGGCTGCGTGTAGGTGTGGAATCTAATGACCCAAAGGTAAAAAAAGGTTCATACAATTTAAAATGTTTGACTTTTGATAAATCAGTTCTAATAGAGTATGTCCAGTTCTTGAAGATTTCAGTAGTTCCGTGTAATAGCTTTAGTAGATTCAAGTTATAGATTTTCGAATGATTTGATCAAGTCGTATCGAAATTACAACATCTATACTCTATACATATATGTATATTGTAACGGGACGAATCGAACGGTTTTCCAGTATAATATCGGGTTCGGCGGGATTTCTGGTATTTTTTAAATAAACTTTGCGAGATAAACAATGGATGGTTTTATTTCACTATCCGCTGACAAACTGTAATGAAGAAAACAAGATATTTATGCCGTTATAAAATTCACAAGGGTTTGTTTTTCTTTACTTGTGCCAGACGAGAAAACCCAATCAAAATTTGCACTGAATTTTGGTTAAGTCCAAAGTATCACGAGGTCACACTTTATCATCGAACAACGAATGAAACTGTCGAATTACCGAGAAGCATTCAGAAACCGAAACTGACAATTTTCAAAATCTATAAATCAGGTATATATATAGATATATATATATATATATATATATATATATATATATATATATATATATATATATACATATATATATATATATCTATATGATGAGTTGTTTTTTCGGGTTTCATTCCGTGTTCTGTGGTTTTGATCCCCTGAAGGATAATTGTCACAACGTTTCGGCAAAGTCTCATTTGCCATCTTCTAGGTGATGATTGAGTTTCGTCCTCCGAGTCGAGTTCGGAGAAAATTATGTGTCTCCACCATTTTATCAAAAAACAAATGCATATTGGCCTTTGTACAAACTTACATTTCACAAAGACTTGAAATACTAGGAAACTATGGAATGAAAACGTCAGATTTGTTTAAGCTTAATTTTTTACATAAATAAAGTTAGAAAGTATAGAAAACAATAATTTTCGATGAAAATAAACTTCAGGCTTCAGAGATAACTAACATTTGCCTTTGTCAACCTTAGTGAAGATAACCCGTTATAATTATATTCTTTCATGTATTCATCATACTACATATCAATATGAGTAAAATGAAAAGTATATACTAATAGATCACAAGATAATCAACAGAAAATTAATTAATGAATGTGTTATAGTGCTAGACCAGTTAACCGATCCTGAGATATTATCAGGCCAGGTCAAAGTCAATAGCATGCATTTTTTAATGAGAGGCAAATTGTTAGAATCGCACTTTTTGAAAGCGGTATCTATCGAAGTGGAAACGTCACTAACGTTTTTCCAGATCTGTTGATGATCAATCAATTTCTCCCGAAATACCAGAGACTATATTAACGATATTATATGATTTTGATAATAATTTTGAATTCAATCACTGGATTCTGCGATCTTACAGGGTTACAGGGAGTAAAGGTGAAATAAAATTGTGATTGATTTTTCACCCATTTATTATATTTTCGATATCTCCCTATATTTTTTAATATATATAATATGTTATGTGACTGACTGATCATGGGGGGGTAATTACCCCCTTTACCCCCTCCCTTGTATACGCGCCTGGGTACGACTTCGAACTGAGGAAAAGGCGAATTTAAAGTGAGACTGACTAGTTACAATGCTCTCCTGTCGAATTGTTCATTTCATAAATATCCTTGCGATGAAGATTCTTTTAACTTGTTGTGATGAAAGAAAATAACTCATACAACAATACGTATCGTGCCATGGGACTGTATAAAAACCTGAGAATATTATTACAAGAATTATTTGTATAGTTTCTGTAATGCTAATATGTGGTTATGAGAGAATGTTCTCTGAAAAACTCTTTTTTTTATTTTTGATATGTTATAAACATTCATCGAATAAAACGTTGACTATCATATTCAAAGAAATATATGAAATAATAATAATAATATATGTTTTCAAATATTTTTATTTTCTCTATTTCCTTACTGCTACAACAATATATGGATCACCTGTGACCTGGATGTTTTTATTTTATTGAATATAAAATGTATCTTGGTGAATATTCATCACTAATCATTCTGGAGAAATTTGAATTATGGATTGAAACAAGGCAAGGTTTTAAATCGGAATTCAAATATTCACTTTTCGGTTATAATTGCACGGGTGCATAAAAATTACCGATAATTTTGCAAGAAAGCGTGATATCTAAAAATTGCAAGAGTTTATTTTCATATTTTGGCGAAAATGCCCGAGTCCGAAAGACGAGAGCTCTTTTACAAAATATGAAAATAACCGAATACAATTTGTATAAGATATCACGCTTGAATGCAAAATTATTTGGTCATTTTTATGCACGAATGTAATTCATTGGAATATTTCACGAATAAAGGAATTCTCAAAGAAATGTTACTTTTCGTTCATTTATACTTTCCTCTATAGATTGTATGGAGCACTCTCCAAAACGCTAGAAGTTTTTCTATTTTTGAAGCCTATCTGACATTTATTCGTGTTGTTTACTGACGTCTAGCGATACGGTTACAAATATATTGTTATGGTGACTTGATACAATGCAATTACCGCTGGAAATTTTCGATAATTGCATTGCTCTTATGGGACATTTTATATATGAGGGAAATAATCAAAACAAGAATTTTTTCTTTGAGGAAAAAAACAATGAATGAAAGTGATAGAATGAGAACAAAAGATGTACTACGTGACATTCTGAATTATAAGAGACTTTTTCAATAATTTTTATTATACATATTATTCACCTACATACTCAGTTTCTGCTTCGACCAAGACTGAAAATAGTGAGAGAAAACAGCAATTTTTCGAAAAAAATTCAGAATTTTCGATTCGAGTTATTACGAAGAGCTTTTTTGTATGCCCTTATTCAATTTCAGTTGGGTAATAATATTTCGATTTTTCTTCTAGAAGCATATCACCTAAAGTGATACCATACTCAATATGCGCTCCCCTGATAACTCGAATGTAGTTGAAACTTGGTTATAAATGTGATGCAATGTTCAACTATGTTTGTTCCTCTATGAGGTACGTCCCATGAAATTCTATTATTGAAAAATATTATCTTTGTATATAGTATCTATATACAAAGATATTATATTGGAGTTAGGGAAACAAATACAGCAATATCAGTAAAGTTTGCATTGATTGAAATAAAATTAGACGATTTGATTCACGATACCATTAATGAATTTCGTAGATTAGATCAGAAAGTTGATTCATTTTTCCATTTGATTCAGCACGAATTAACAAATTCACTCTATCAGAATGAATTGTCTTCAAGGTCGACCTGCAACCTGCAAACTATTCAGGAAAATATAATTATGAGTTTAACGCCGGAATTTCCGAGTAAGATGTCGGAATTTTCGAGTTAGACGTCGGAAAAATATAATTCTGAGTTCAAAGTCAGAAAATTGAAAAAAATAAATAGTGTGACCCTTCTGCGCCTTCGTAGAAAATTGCGTTTATGAATTGCAAAAATATAAACGATACGTTGAAAGTACATGGAAGGCGAATGGAATAAAGAACAGAAAATAACATAACTTGGTCAACAAATAGTCTGATGTAAGCTGTCAATAAGTTTTTTGATAAATACCATATTTTATTTATATGAAAAGCTCTCAATGATAGAAAGTATATTGATTTCGAAAGAAAGGTATATGTCGATTAAAACATCGAATATAAAAGAATTTTAAGTTTATATTCCTTTCCATGAATTGTTTCGAAATTGTTGATTTTTTTTTTCTTTTTTACGCTAACCAGTTTATGAACGTCAACCCCCACAAGCCAAAACTCGGGCTAGCCATGGATTAACGGGGCCTTACCTTTTAAGTGTGAATTCCAGCACGGTGGATTGGCTCCCAGTAAACACATAGCGAGTTTGAAACATTTCAAATACATCACGTGAGGAAATATTTGGAACATGTAAAATATAGGTTCCAGAATTGTACTAGAATCAATTATCAAAGGAATGTCTCTGACATATTTAAAAAATAGGCGATATAATAATATATGTTATGATATAACACATGCCAGAAATATTTCAATTGCAAATATAGTTGTCAGTTTTTAGTGCGAACAAAAGGACATGCACACAAATACTCAATGCATACAGTTTGCCTTAGAACTCAGAGCGTTCACCCATCTTGTCTCTTGTCACTTTTTTTTTGTTTTCATGTTTTTCAATGCGGTAAAAGTCTACTCCGTGCTCTTCAAATCTGAGTATTGTGCAAGAAGATGGTTTATTTAGTTTCGAAATGAGTGATCTTCAAAATATTCCTTTTCATCAAATGTATAGGTTATGTGGATGGAAAAAAGAGTATTTCACAATCCCTTGAACAGTCTCCAGATAATTTCTACTTCAATTTCTACAGTCAATTCCTGAACATCTCCCAATTAAAAGCCTCACAGAAGAAAAATCAATGAGCATATTCATATGGTTGTCCTAAGTAGGTATATATATATATATATATATATATATATATATATATATATATATATATATATATATATATATGTATTTTCAGCAACAAGCAATGATAAAAAGTATAATATTTTGTAGATTTGGACTGGAAATGAATTTCTCCGATGACATACACTTCGAAAAGTTATCGCCGACATAATCAATAGCCGTCATAAGAGGGAAAAAAGTGATGAGCTGTCATTTCGTACATATCATTCCAATTATATGATTAATAAAAAATGATAAAAACAATTAAAGTTGCTGGGCAACGGTTTGGCTTTTTAAAAATTTTGTTTATTGTTAAAATGAATACAATTGCTCGGTAGCTGTGCTGGATCAAACGTAAAAATCAGACTTCAAAGCGTCCTCGCGTTTATATAAAGAATATAATGCAAAATCAGCGTCTACGAGCTATGATAAACACTTGGATTACAATGAAGGTATTCATTATGAATATATAACTCCTCCATCCTTAAGATGAAAATAATACGTCTGTGTTATTTTCAGAACAACGATTTGGTTCTAGTTGAATATCATTATCTCGGATTGAATATCGAGTTGAAAATAAACTCATTGAATTGAATATCTGTCGTCTGAAAATAAACAGTAATAATAGAACAATAAAGATTATGCATATTGAATATAAAATATAATGTGGAGAATTATTTTCTTCTGGTCGTTGTAGACTATGCAGTTGAGTCGTTTCGGCTATCTTCTGGAGATGGCTCAGGTCATCTAGGTTGATTTTCTAGAGTATACAGGGGTAGATTTCCTCTTGAGGGTGCCTCGAGAGTGTCCAGTTGTGGTAGTTGAAGCGGTGTTTCTTCAATGGTAGGGGCGTCATTACTATATACATCGCTATTAATTTTCAATTTGCAATGATAAGGAATGTATATTAGTTTAGGTTGGTTGATTTCTTCATAACCATTCCCTTGGCAAACTTTTTCAATATAAATTTGCTTGAATGGTATAGCAATTAGATATGCATTGGTGATTGGTTCAACGATGTCTTGTTGAATTTGGATGTCTGACGTTTGGCATTTGATAGTACGTTGTCCCATAAGAATTTCGGGAATACAGTCGTTATTCGAAATTTGATTTTCGATGTATGCAGGTTTCATCAGCATAATAGTGATATGTCGAGTTGAATATTATATAAGGTTTCAAGGGTAAAATGGTTTTATTGGAGATAGGGATAGGATAGAGATGGAAAATCTCATAAACGTTTCTCTAATTCATCAATTGATAATATAGTACTATGAATTATATTGAGTTCGGCGAATAATATTGAATCTTCGATATTATTTAAGAGGGATAGCATGTTTTGACTATCTATAGTCATTGTATCTAGTGAATTTTGTAATCGTAGGAATAATGTATACTTATTCAAGCTTTGAACAATCCTTTTAATTAGTTTTTGAATCAATTTTTGATTGCTTCATATTTTCTTTAAATTTTTAACTGTTTCATTGATGAAATCTTGAGTTATAGATATAAATTTCTCAAATCATGATGTAAATTGTTTTGATTTTCGGACCGTGTTGCAAGAGCATTATCGTATCTTTCACCGTCTTCATCATCTAAGGTGCCAAACAGCCATTTAAGAATTCTACCCCCTACATTTATGAGTCCTCTTTTATGTTTTTTATATGTTTGAGGTTTGATATTATTGAGTTTATTCATAATTCGTTCAAGGAGATAGTTCAAATTTTCATGCATATGTTGAAGTTGAGGATATAATTCGTCTTTAATGGAGACTAGATTTTCAATTGTTTTTGAATTGTCTCTAATACGTTCTATAGGTTCATCAAATTTTGTCAAGTCTAAAAATTTGATGAAAGTGTGTTTGTTGAATGTAATTCTTACTTGTCCAAGGAAAAAAGGAAGAATTGGGTTAGTCAGAGTCTTGATCTGTTGTCCTTCTGTCATAATAATGCCTATCAGGAGTATAATTTGTAGTAGCATCTGAAACAATTCGTTGGGGTTTCAGTTGTTGTTTATGATAGGTTGCTTTACGTGTTTTCAATTTAATATCCTCATTTTCTATTGGTTCAACCGCTCTATAAAGTGGTGTTGTTTCACTTCTTTGTTTGTCATATAAATAGACTTGTTGGTCGAGTTTTATTTCAGGGGGATCTTTTCATTCTATATTAACTTTATCTAGGGATGCATTTGCTTTCTCGTTATTTGTTTTTTTCATATCATTTATTATTTTTATGTTTCTGTCATGTTTTTCTAAGTAGTCAGTCATTACTTTTTCTGTGGTTATATCAAATGGGTTTCCATTTTGATTTGATTTGAATTTCCTTTAATTACTTGAAATGGTGTATATTCAGTTGCCGAATGAATTGTGTTGTCATACCCTAAAATTGCATATACTATGTGAGATGATATTGATCTCCGTGGAAATTCTTGTTTTAATATTCTTATTTCCTCTAGTAATGTCGAATGAAGTCTTTCAATTGGACTATTACTATTAGGATTTTTCGGTGTTACATAATGTAATTTTATGTTGTTTTTCACAAAATCTTCAACAATTTTATTTTTGAATCCACTGCCTGAGTCGCATGTGATTTTTGAAGGTATTCCGTGATGTGAAAAAAATATTAAAGTTATATCGATAATATTCAATGCATAAGGTTGAATAGGGTACGCTTGAGCGAAACGTGAAATACTATCAATCAATGTTAAGAATTTTGTTTTATTTATCGATAGTATATCCATATAAATATGTTCGAAAGGATATTCTCCGATAGGTGTTGATTTTAATTTCATTTCATATGGGTGTCTTTCATATTTAGACTTTTGACAATCCTCAGATGTGTTGATATAATCACGTATATCAGTTATCATATTGGGCCAATAATATTTTCGTGAGAGGGCTAATTTTGTTTCATTAATTCCTCTATGTATAGTTTTAGTTTCATGATGATATTTTATTTTTTCTTGTTGTTCTTCTTTATGGTTATGTCTTTGAGTAAAATATTACTTTGAATCGATTCAAATGCAGCATTGTTAAAGTAATTTTGAATAGTTGAAACCACAATAGGATGTAATTCTTCTTGAATTATTATACCATATGAATGTTTTGGTTTTAAATAGTTTTTTATTGTATCTACCAGGTTTTGTTGGAAATTTTGGTGGGGTAAAACTATGTTAAGTCTAGTTTTATCGAATATTTTTTGTATCGTTACGCGTGGTGTAATAGCATCTCGGCTACAATGACGGAAAATTTGATTTTGAAATTTATTCAATTCTTGTTCTGAAATCGGTATTTCAAGAACTGGATTTTCTGCACTTGTGTGTTCAGTGTCTAAAGATTCTTCATCTTTTTTCTTTTTTGTAGGTGGACGAATTTGAATATCCGAAATGATGTTTATTTTCTTATCCTTATTTTTCTTGTCTTTTTCGATAAATTCATCTATATCACTTAAGTCGATATCTGAAAGATAAGGAATTTCATAATTTGGGTTGAATAATTCGGGAAAGTCATTTTCAATTCTATGTTCTTGTGGGTCAATATCCACTGCAAGTGATTGGGTTTCAATGGGATTTATTTCCATACGAGATAAAGCATCTGCTACTTTGTTTTCCTTTTCGATATAGGATTTTATAATCGAATTCTTCTTGTCTAAGTCGCCATCTTACAAGTCTTGAACTTGGGTCTGTCAAGTTGAATAACCATTCAAGTGGTTTATGATCTGTTATCAGGGAAAATTTACGTCCGAATAAATAAGGTCTAAAGTATTTTGTGAAATTAACAATTGCTAAAAGTTCTTTTTCAATTGTTGAATAATTTTGTTCTGAACTATTTAAGGTTCGTGAAGCATAGACGATGGGTCTGTCATTACCTAGGGTTCCTTGTGAAAGGACAGCACCAATAGCTATATTTTAAGCATCTGTCGTTAATATGAAAGGTTTTGAAAAATCAGAAAAAAATCAGGACTTAGAAGGTCCTTGCATTTTTCAAAAGTTTTAATAAATTCGTCTTTGTGTATAATTTTTTCCCCTTTTTTCAAGCATTTAGTGAAGGGTTTAGTCATATCTGCAACATTTTCAATGAATTTTCTGTAGTATCCTAACATTCCTAGGAATGATTTGATTTCTTTGGCTGTTGATGGTGAAGGAAAATTTTGTATTGCTTTTATTTTATTGGGATTTGGTTGTATTCCTTCCGGAGTTATTATATGTCCTAAAAATTCAAATTTTTTTTTTTTAAATTCAGATTTATCTAGCTGAATAGTGAGTTTAGCGTCACGTAATCTTTGAAAAACTTTATTTAAATTGGAAATATGTTCTTAAAGTGATGTAGAAAAAATTATTATGTCGTCAATGTATACAAGACAGATTTTATTATGTAAATCGCGTAAAACATAATCCATTAGTCTCTGGAATGTTGCTGGAGCATCTTTCAAACCGAAGGTACTCGTAATGTCCATTTTCAACATTGAAAGCTGATTTTTTAATTGAATTTGGATTCATTTCAATCTGATGAAATCCAGATGCCAAATCTAAAGTTGAAAAATATTGACATTTGCCTAGCTTGTCAAGAATATCGTCAATGTTTGATATAGGGTACCTATCATCAATATCATCATTTACATTTCTATGATACACTAGAATTCTCCATTTTCTTTTTCCTGAAGCATCTAGTTTTTTGGGAACTATCCAAATAGGTGAGCTCCATGGAGATATTGAAGGTCTAATAATACCATCTTTTAACATTTTTTATATGACTTTGTATGAATGGAAATTTCCTAAGAAGTTTTTATTTCATGTTTAATAACATTAGTGAATTTAAGCGTTTCATTTTCGTCATAGAAAATGTCACTGTATTTATTACATAGCTTTAATATAGCGTCTCTTTCTTCTTTGTTCATATGATCTGTTCGAATTTTTTCAGAAATTTTATTTTGTTTACAGGGGCTTATTTTTGGTAATAAGTCTTCTGCGTGATAAAATTCAAAGTTTTCTTCATGTATTGGATTACAAGGAAAAGGTTCAAATAGTGTTACTGCAATAGTTTTATTAGTGTTATTATATATTTCAAATCTTGCTCGAAAGTTTTCAGCAAAAACGATTGTTTCTGGAACATCTAAATAGTTAAATTGTAATTTTGGAATAATTATTTCTCCTTGTTGAATTTCAACTGGGAATTTTTGTACAATACTTTCGAAAGCTGGTATTTCAGAAGTACCGTAAAACGGGGTTACTTTGCTCCATATTTTTACGTTATTTTTTATAGTTTGTGATACATACCTTATGAAGTATACTGAAAATTTTGCGGTTGTTTAGATCAATATCAGAAGTGTTGAAATGAGTGCCTCACTAATTTCAACATGATATATAGGCCCAGGTTTGAAATATGTAAATTTGAAATCTGGTGCAAAGTAGGCTTTACGATGGGTTTACTTTGCACCATTTCATTCAAGACTTGTTTTTCTAGTAAAATTCAGGAGAGGCAAAGAAACCCCACACCGTTATTTAGTTTGAAAGCGTGCGTTTTAGCTGTACATTGGAATTTCATCAACTAGTATCATTATTCAATATTTATATATATTTTATTGTGCTGCTACTGACTTCCTGGGCAAATAGGTACTGATGATGGCACATCATTTTGTTCAGCAGAATTTCAAGATTTTTTATCAAAAAATTAAATTATTCACATCACTCCTGCTAGTCGGCCTTGCCACCTTTGCTCAAAACAGAGCGGCGGAAAACGCAGACAAGAAAATGAAAAATGCATTCGAAAACACCCTTAGTAAGAACAAAGATTTGAGTATCAATATGGCATTGAATAAGTTTTCGTTCGATGATAGTAAAACTCTACATTGCACTTCTCAAGATGGTCATAGCGTGGAGAACCAATCGCAACGTTAGTTTCAGACACTTGCATCTCCAAAATCAAATGATTTTGTTTCTCGGAAGACGGCGAGTTGCCCGGAACGAAGCGTGATGAGCTGAACGACTTCAATATGTTTATTACTATGGATTTTTATGGCATTGTTTCTTCATCACGGCGATGTGCCTGGCGAGTGGCGTGGCGAGTTGCGCTGCTCCACTATGTTTCTACCCTTAGGCAGCGCAACTCGCCACGCCACTCGCCATGCATTTATACTCGCCTCTGCAAAACATAGTGGAGTAGTTCATCTTGCCATTAAAAAATCATCGGATCAGAGCAGTACTAAAAAATGTTCATCAATCCATAAAGACTCACGTCAGATCGATTACTTGTGAAGGACCCGAGAAGTAGCTGTGGATTGCGGCAGACACAGGTGTCCTTATTATCCTCTAAAGTTTGCGCCAGATTCCGTCCGTGCGTTTAGCAACAATTAGCGGAGTGCCGGAAATCATTATTTTTTTTTTGTTTTTTGCTGATATAATGAAAACTATTGGTCGGATCGCACAAAAGTTGAATTGAAAGTTGTAGATAATTGAAAAATCTATCGATTAACGTTGGCCCGATGTCAATATTCTAATTTGTTGCTGAACTATTACGCTCGGAAATTAAAAAAAAAAACGCTCTTCTATCATTATTTCATTAAAAAATGTTGAAATACATTTGGGTGTTGCAGCTTCCAATTTGGGAAGCTTTCAACTAGTAGAAACTGCAGTTTCAATTCGGATGAAAAACAATTGATAGGTAAGCAACAATCTAATTTGTTACTAAAAAAAGTATCCGATTCGATTGTTATTTCTTGCCCTACGGATAATCGTAGAGCAATGAACGAAACGGTTTTGGATAGTCAAAGAGTTGAATAACAATTTTTGCAAAATCGATTTTTGCAATGGGATACCTTCAGAAATGGCGTCATAAAAACAACATTGTTCAAACTAAAAAACAATGAGAAAAAATTGGCCGTATCAAAATGCGACAAATTGCATTGGAAAGCTGAGATTTTTCTACGAATTTTGCCAACCTGACTTTTGTTCCACGATAATTAGTAGCCGAGATAACCCTTTTTTAATTTAATTTCCCCCCCCTCCTTTGTTTATTTATATGAAGCAACGAGACCTTGACAACTGCACAGAGCAAAAGTCGTATTATCGATGGAAACCAGCAGAATTTTTTCCACAATAATTTATCATATTTATTGATGTGAGTTGTGGAGGTTCTTCAGGGACCGTTCGACGTGCCGTGTGGAGGGAAAGCTGGAGAGAGCGATCCAGCGCTAGGCGACCGTTTTTTCCATCGCGTGAAATAAACTGATCAGAGCCCAAAATGACCTCGCTGCCGTAATCTCGGGAACTACTCGACGGATTTTAGTTTTTTTTAATTTTCACTAGTTTATCGAGATATGATCGATTATCACTATGGCCTGCCTGGATTTTTTTCAGAAATCCCCCAAATCACAAATAATTAAGCGGATAAATATATTTTTTGGAAGGTTAATAATGTCGTGACATAGGAAGTGAATGTTGACCTGAAAGTATAAATGTATATTGATTTTAATAAAAAGTGTATTTTACATTTGTAAATGGTTTGCAGCTTGTTTATTCAACCGAAAAGCTTTTACCTGAGGGTATGTTGAGACAAATTAATTGCCGATGCACAAAAGGGTGCAACAGAGCTACGTGTAGTTGTAGAAAATATGGAGTCTTTGTTATAGTTGTCGTGGTGGACAGGCACGAACGTTGAAAAAAAAAATGTTGAAAACTCAGATATTGATAAAGAATTTTCGGACGAGCCTAATATCTTTATAGATGAATCGAATGTTCCGGTACAAAGCTACAGTTTAATTGAATATGGCGAAAGTGTGCTCGACAGAGAAAATGATGAGGATGAGAGCGATGCGAGCGAAATTTAATATACTATTGCAAATAAGCGGCCAAAATTATAATGAGAGTACACAAATGCTTTCAATGTATGTATAGTAAGGACATGTGAGCATTTATGTAAAATAAATTTTCTTATTAGAATCAATATACATTTATACTTATTCAATCCTTCTACGAAACAATCCTATTTCAAGTCAACATTCACTTACTATGTAACGATGTTATTAACCTTCCAAAAAATATTTTTATTCCCTAACACTAAATTTGCAGAGTGAAAATTTAATTATTTGTGATTTGAGGAATTTCCGGAAACAATCCGGGCAAGCCACAGTGATATTCGATCATATCTCGAAGCACTAGCACAAATTGAAAATAAATAAATAGAATCCGTCCAGTAGCTTCCGAGATTACAGAGCTCGGGGTCATTTTCGGCTCTGATTAGTTTATTTCACGCGATGGAATCGCCTAGCGCTGGGTCGCTCTCTTCGGCTTCCTTCTCCACACGGCATTGGCACGTCGAAAGGTCCCAGAAGAACCTCCACTGCTACCATCAATAAATATTATGATAAATAATTGTGGAAAACAAATTCTGCTGGTATCTATGAATGATAAGACTCTTGCTCTGTTCAATCGTCAAGGTCTCGTTGCTTCATATAAATAAACAAACGGAAGGGGAAAAAAAAAAAAAATTGTTCGTTCCGTTAACCAGCTGACGAACGTCAACCCTTAGAAGTCTAAACTTGTGCGAGCAATGGATCAACGAGGCCTTACCTTTTAACGTGCGATTACCCAGCACGGTGGCCCGGCGAGGATTCGAACCCCGGCCTTCCGCTTGATAGGCAGATATGCTCAATGAATCAAATGAAACAAAGTGTTATCTCGGCTTGTCATTATCTTGGAACAAAAGTCGGGTTGGCAAAATGCGTAGAAAAATCGCAGCTTTCTAATGCACTTTGTCGCATTTTGATACGACCATTTTTTCCCCATCGTTTTCTAGTTTGAATAACGTTGCTTTTTTGACGACGATTTTTGAAGGTAGGTATCACATTGCAAAAATCGATTTTCCAGAAATGATAGTTTGTAGTTCATCTCTTTGACTATTTGAAACCGTTTCGTTCATTGCTCTACGATTATCCGTAGGGCAAGAAATAACAATCTAATGGGACACTTTTTTAGTAACAAATTAGATTGTTGCTAACTTATCAATTGTTTTTCAACCAAATTGAAACTGTGGTTCCTACTAGTTGAAAGCTTCTCAAATTCACAGTTGCAACCCCCAAATGCATCTCAACATTTTTCAATAGAATAATGGAAAAAACGCCTTTTTTGAAATTCCGAGCGCAATATTTGAGCAAAAATTAGGAATATCGACATCAGGCCAACGCTAATCGATAGTTTTTCCAATTATCTACAACTTTCTACCCAACTTTTTTTCGATCCGACCAATAGTTTTCATTATATAAGCAAAAAACAAAAAAAATAATGATTTCCGGCATTCAACCGCTAATTGTTGCTATAGGCCAGTAGACTATTACATGAGTTCTATTCAACAGCCGTGCCAAATCGCCAATTTTTTTGTAGGTAGTTTGGACCTCAAGGAATATAGTGTGAAATTTGTGGAATCGAGAAATGACGATTTCTGTCAAAAAAAAATTATTGAAAAAAACAAAAGACATATTTTGATGTTATTATCTTTGGAATGAGATTTATCGAAAAATGTTTCCTACAAAAAATGTGCGCCGTGATGAAATCTACAAAATAAGTCCTATGCAAAAATCACGTAGAATTATTAGTTTGGCGGTAAATCACTGTTAAACAAAAATTTTTCAAAAAAATTATTATTGTATTTACGAGGTTTATTTATGAAGTACTGTCCTCAAACTCATCCATCACGGACGAATTCAAATTTACTTTTTTTCTCGTCACCTTTCAAATATAAGATTATTTATAGGCCACCCAACATCAACATTGAATTTAAAAACAATTTTTTGGGGTACGTATTGAAAAACATCGATTTTCACGAACATTTTTGAATTCACGAGAAAAAACTACGTTGAATCAAAAAAAAATTCATTTGTTTACGACAATTTATAAGGGAGATATGGAAATTGTTAAGTAAGCCGCGCGAGAGGAGCCTTGGAGCGAGGCTAGCAGGCCAGCACGCGTCACCCGGCTGAACCGAGGCCGCCGTCAGTATATTTCGCGTGCGAGTGACCGAATGCAATCATGATCTGCCATGAGATAAATGCTCAAAACGGTTTCTATAATATCAAATATTGTGCCTAACACTATTACGAATGCCCGAAAACTTGAATTTCGCGAAAATGTTTATTTAAACAATAACAAATGAAACAAACGTAAAAGTTATTGTATCTCGGCCTAGAATAAAGATATTGGAATTTTCTCTTTTTTAAATTACGCGTCTCGCTGAGATCTACGGGAATCTTAAAGAACATTTCAAATAACTTGAATATATAAGGCGTAACTTCTATTTGTTTATAAGCTAAAATCTTACATATTCGAAAAACATGTTAAAAAAAAATTAAAAATATTTTTTTCACTCAAATCCTGAATGTACATGCTGAAAAGAATCACCATGATTTTTTTGCACCTTCTCGGCCTTGTGGAACAAATGCTATAGCGACACGCCAGATTTACGAAAATCGGTCATTGTTGCTAAACTATATAACATGGCTGGATAAACCTTACCGGTATCTCTTCAGGAGAGTTTCTTTCAGGTGATGGATGAGTTTGAGGACAGTACTTCATAAATAAACCTCGTAAATACAATAATAATTTTTTTGAAAAATTTTTGTTTAACAGTGATTTACCGCCAAACTAATAATTCTACGTGATTTTTGCATAGGACTTATTTTGTAGATTTCATCACGGCGCACATTTTTTGTAGGAAACATTTTTCGATAAATCTTATTCCAAAGATAATAACATCAAAATATGTCTTTTGTTTTTTTCAATAATTTTTTTTTGACAGAAATCGTCATTTCTCGATTCCACAAATTTCACACTATATTCCTTGAGGTCCAAACTACCTACAAAAAAATTGGCGATTTGGCACGGCTGTTGAATAGAAGTCGTCCAAATTCATGTACATTCCGTCTGGACTACTAAACGCACGAACAGAATCTGGCGCAAACTTTAGGGGATAATAAGGTCACCTGTGGCTGCCGGAATACAGAGCTACTTTTTGGGTAGGCGAGAATTTTACGAAAAAAGTTTATTTTAATGGACTACTAAGCGTTTCTTATGGAATTGTTTCAGTGGAGCATCGCAGCCCGCCGCGCCACTCGCCAGACACATCGCAGCGCATATTGCCGTGCACTTACACCCGCCCCTGCAAAACATACTGAAGTAGTTCATCTCGCCATTGGAAAATCATCGGATTAGAGCAGTACTGAAAAATGCTCTCAGTAGAGAGTCAATGGGCATTCGACAATCAAAGGGAGGTTTGAGCCACTCGATGGCCTGAGCTGTCCATGAGGCCTTAGCAGTCGATGGGGGTGTAGTTCTTCGTCAAACCGGTGGGGAGAGGGATGATGGCAAGCAGAAATGAGTGTTGTGAAAAAATGACGTGTGGTACGC